>APFE030226404.1:0-21536 GCA_000404065.3 Pinus taeda | reverse complement strand
TCTCTTATTAAAGAATCACAAAAAGCATCAAAGGAAGGGGGCTTGTAGTCATGTCCTTGAGAAATGAAGGCTTCTCTTGTAGAATGGAAGGTGGAAACAAACACAGAGTAGGCTGGTCCAAACTTAGAAAGAATGCAATAGATAAAGGCACTATCTGCTTTCTTAACTTTAACACCTTCCAAAAGAAGTCTAATGGTCTTGAACTTGGACAAGAAATCTTCAATGCAAGAAAAATCATTGGGGTTTAATGTAAGCAACTCATTTTCAAGCTAATGGGCTCTAAGTTCAATTTTTATTCCAAAAACTTTAGTAAGCTGCTCCATTGCTTTATCAGGAGTATCAAGTTCAGCAATATGGAATCTAAGATCGGGAGAGATGGACATCCCTATCAACCCACGTGCTTGATCTTGCCTATTTTCCCATTTGGCTGCTTTCTCTTCATCTTTTCGCTTGGTTTCTTGGCCTGTGGCGATTCGGTAAAGACCTTTACTTCTAAGTAAATCCACAATGTAGGACCACCATTGGAAGTAGTTGCTGCTGTCAAGGATAACTTGGCATGAAATTTCCATTTTTATAGAAACTGAAGCTAGATATGCTGAAACTAAGTGTTCCAATGGAAAGATCTCGAAAAATTAGGCTGGTTTAAAAAAAACGGTTCTGAAAACGGCTTATGGATGAAGAAGTTATGACCTTTTTAAAAAAAAATTGATGAAGGCATCGACAAAGTGCGGGAATGTGCGGAAATAAAAAAAACGCTCCTTTTTCAACAAAAAAGAGATTTGAACCCAAGACCTCTACTCTCTTAAATCAGCTTTGAACCAAGTGAGCTATACAAAAAGATAGAGATAGAGAGAGAGAGAGAGAGAGAGAGGTGGGGGGGGCGCTTTGTTTTCTTTTAGTCACGGATGCTTTGGATTGTGTGCTTGCTTGAGAAAGCCCTTTTTCTCCCTACAAAACAAAAACACAAAACCCAACACAGACATGCAAAAAAAACAAGCCTTACGGCTTAAAGTTAGCTTTACCCGGAAACTAAATATTTTCCTCAATGTTTCTGATTTTCCGAGATCACACTAAGGTGCAGGGAAAAGAGCATATGCATGAGAAAAGTTCTTCCTTTCTGTTTCTGATTTGCCCAGATCGCATAGAATCGCAGGGAAAAGGGAATACGCAGAAATGAAAGGTATAGACCTGGTAAAAAAAATAGCTAAATAAACCGAAACCGAAATAAACAGAGAGAAAATAACAGTAAACTGCAAATAAACACTGTATACCTCCAGATCTAAAAAATGACGCAACTAGGGCTACCGGAAACCTTTTCGCATGAAACGAAAGGGGTTCCACATTGGAACAGATGCTCCCAACACAACAAAGCAGTCCTCTCGGCCCAAAAGCAATCAGAAACAGCAGATCTAGGAGATGGAAGTCGCATGCAGTTCTACCGGCTTCAGATTTGGATCAACAACGGACGCGGCCCTCAAATAGCTCTGATACCATGTAGGAATTTACAGGGTAAGTTCCTCAGATAGAACACCAAAAGGACACCGCTCACATACAGATCACAGATCAATACACCAGTATTTTGACGTGGTTAAAACCCTCAGAGAGGGAAACAGTCCACGGCCTGCGCCAACATGGCTACTACAGGCAATTTATTAATAAAAGAATGAAAACTTACATAAGCTTCTCTCATGCATGGTGAACCTACAAATGACCCTCCATGCGCTTTAAATAGAATTCATGGACCAATCGGGTGTCAAACCACAGATCAAGTGTCGGTAATACTGAGGAGAGAATGAACCGTTGGATCACTACATATTGTGACCGTCGGATTGTAAGTTACAAATGTACATAGTAAAGAAACACACTTTACCTAACTCTATACTAGACCAAGTTATACTTAACTATTCCTATGTGTCAGAATATCCTAACAGTTTTCTGCATCAGTACTACTGCAATAGTATGCTCTAAAGCAAAGGAAAAAATAATGAAATCCTTAGTGTAATCAGGACCGGCTAAAAGAGGAGCATGAGTCAAGCTTGACTTTACCTCACTAAATTATCTTTTTACTTCTACATTCCATTTTATTTCACTTTCCTTTCTCAACATGTTGGTGATAGCTCTTAATATTTCAACTAAATTTGGGATAAGCCTCCTTAGAATGTTAATTCTACCAATGAAGGACTGTACTTGCATTCTGTTTCTTGGGGAATCAATTTTCATGATAGCCTTAATTCTACTTGGGTCAATTTAGATACCATCTTTCTAAATTATATGGCCCAACAATTTACCTTCTTCCAAACCAAGAGAGACTTTTTAGGATTCAAGGAATTACGAAATTTTCTACATTTCTCAAAGACAATTTTTAAATGAAACAAATGATATTCATCAATTTTAGAAAACACGGTGATGTCATCTAGATATATTGCAATAAATATGTCCTTTTCATCTGTAAAATCAATGTCCATTTCTTTCTGAAAATTTCCCCTACATTCATAAGCCCAAAAGGCATCTTAACATACATGAAATTTCTCGACGGTGTTGTGAATGGTGTTTTGTTTTGATCATTTAGATGAACTAAAATTTGGTTGTAACCAGAGAAACCATCAAGCAATGAAATTCTACAAGAACCAACCAACATGTATAGTATATGATCCATATTTTGTAATGGACAATTATCTTTGAGAGGAACGCTATTAAGGTTTCGAAAATCCACACATAGCCTTATTTCTCCTATCTTTTTCCTCACTCATACTAGATTAGATAACCACTTACAAAATCTCAAAGGCACAATAATCTTAGCCTAAAAAATCTTCCTTACCTCTTTTTCAATTAAAATCAACAAAGTATGATTCACTCTCCTTAGCTTCTGTTTTAAAGGTGTTTGATCTTCTCTTGTAGGAATAGTATGTTGAATAATTTTGTTATCATAGGCCTTCAAGTCTTCTTATCCCCATGCAAAAACATCAGAGTATTCTCTCAATAAATCATTGTATTTATGCTTATGTTCTGGAGTTAAGGAGTTAGAAAGATTCATAATCTTTGGGTTTTCCTTAGTCCCTATGTTACAATCCTCCACTTTGGTTCCAATAGGTTGCATTTTGGTATTTTGAGCCACATCACTGAAATCAAATAATTCTTCAAGTGGTACTAATCCTCTTGGTATTACATTACCAATTAACCACAAGACTTCAAGCCCTGCTTCATGTTCATCATGGTTATCACTGATCTAATTCAAAACTTTTTCTTATTTATCATCATCAATACAAATTTTATACCAATATGCAAATTTTCAAACTCTTCCTTCAGCTGCAAAAAAATGTCTAATTTTCCATCATTGTCAAACACTTGCTGGTACCTTATATTATCCATGATAGAATTTCTATGTTTTACCTCAATTTCATTTTCTTATTTGGGTAAAATGGAATCTTACATGTACTTGTTGAGGTAGCCAATGCATCGGAAACCACATTTGGACTTATACGAATTAGAGACAAATGATACTCTGGAAAACACTACAACAAATTGAAGTCAACATTTAAGTATGCCCTCAATCTAGGATGCTTAGTTGAATACCCACCTTTGATTTGATTTATGATTAGTTATGAATCTCCATGAATTGAAATTATTTTGGCTCCTGGTCTCTTCAATAGCTACAACACTGAAATAAGTGTCTCATAATCAACTACATTATTGGTGCATTGGAAAGCAAGCTTGCAAGAATATCTTTTTGATCTGCCATATTTTGTGTCTAAGATCGATACACCAGCCCTTACTCCTTCCTTACAAATTGCCCCATCAAAATCCATATGCAAAAGGACTTCATTATTATCATATTTTGTTTGAGTCTTTGACTTCACATCTTCTTCTTTTTTCGACTGGTTTTCCCTGCCTTGAATTTCTTTTTCTAAACATATATCATTATATACAATAAAATAATCCATGACTGAATGTACATAATGTACATAATAGAGTGGGTAATTATTAGTTTTGTCTTGACTCCTTACCATATACTTCATAAGAGTCTCCCTATATAACCTCCTATGTTGCCCAAAAACGAGAATAGTTGCATATGTCATATCCATCTACAATGTGGCTTGTAACTTTTCTCCCCAAGATCTTGACAAGAGCATTCCGTATTTTGGAGGTATATCAACAACAAAAATATCCGTGACTACACTTTTTGCTATGATTTAGGCAAGGGTTACACATAAATCCTTGATAAAACCTAAGCATCTTACTTTTCTTGAATCAAAAGAGAAAGTTCTTTATATGTTCTTCTTATATCTAATCTGAGTTTCTCCATAATCACGTTGGGCATGAGATTATGTGAAGCACATGAATCGAGCACGGAATTATGAAAAATGAAATCATGAATGTTAAGAATAACATAAAATGGTGGTACATTACCATCTTGTTACGTTTTGTTCAACTTTAGGTCCAAACAACAATTTAGGTTGGTCATCACTTAGGTTTACCATATTTGTTCCCTCTTCTATCTTTAATGCTTTTATAACTTGACTTCTATATACATCCTTTTTCATTAATTTAGTTAGAGGAACATAAATTTTAACTTTTGACAACTTATATTCAATGTTAGAAGATGGTTGAGGCCTTTCTACCTCTTTCACATTTGCATCTTGTATTTGAGTGGCTTCCTTTGGAGGATCAATCTTTCTTTGACTTGTAGAAGGTCTATCAATTTGGATATTTTTAGGAGGATTTCCTACAACTTTTTTATTTCCTAGATTTTACTATGTGTGCACTTCCATAATGGCATTTTGATAACAGTTTTTATAATCCTCTGATTCTATAGGTATCACATCTTGTTGTGCTAATAAGAAAAAATATTGTTCCTCTTTGGTTAAGAAAACATTATATATTTCTCCTTCACCAAAGAGATTTATCTTATTCTCTTCTGCCTCATCTACTATCACATTTTATTCTTCTACATAATTTTCTTGAAAAGGAGGTTTTTGAAATTTGGATTCTTGATCTAGGGAACCCCTTGTGGTTCTCTTGGTGCAACCCTATTTGTCATAGTCATTCTTTCCATGATTCTTCCCATAGTTTTAACTAAATTGTCCATATTTACATCTGATGATGAAGAAGCTTCTTATTTAATCGTCACTCTCTTCTCAAACCTCAACTTAGCTTTATTGACTAACATATTAGCCTCTACACTAACAACATTCTTTTGCATCTATTCTAAAGTGGTTGTATTTATTTCTCTCAACTGATATGCCATGTCCGCATCAAAACCATCCGAATATCGAAGTAAATCCAATCTCAGTGGGTGATTTATTTATATTGGAATGGAATTATAAAAAAATTTAATCTATCTAAATAATCTTGAACTGGCTCTCTTGGAGCTCTTCTTAAACTTTCATATTATGCAAGAATCTGAAATGATTAATTTTTTTTAAACTAGAATGAGTATAGTTTATATTAAAAATTCACACCCATCTACAAAAAAATCAGGTCTTTACATAGAATTATCCCTGCTTTAGCAAGCTGATAAAAAATTCTTGGTCCATCTTGACTATTATAATAGCTATGACTGTCCTGCTTACAAAAATTTCCCATTATGGGATATCTACAACTATAACTTCGAAAGAATTGAAATAAGAGGTATATACATTTATAGTTCATCATTTTGGTAAAGCAAAAGCAAAACCAATACAGAGGTGGTCAGATATCCATAGGGGTTGGGCTGTTTAGATCGAGGTCCGGGGAGGCGTCTTCTAAGTATTTGGAATTCTTTTGGTCTGTCACAACCTCTACGTTTGCCTCCATACTATCCTCCACTGCTTCCACCTTGAGCTTCAATTTTTCTAGTTCATAGCATAGTGCATCCACTTTGTCCTCAAGTTGTCTTATGTGTTCCCTTTTCTCAATCTCCCTTTCTTTCATGGGCATATTCTCATGCATTTTCTAGTGCATGATGCGTTGGATTTCTGATAGTGCTTCTCGCAGGTCTCAATGATCTTGAACACATGTGAGATAGGAGGGCCTATATATGCCACCCTGCACTAAGGAACTAACCCTCAGCCCACCAGAACTTGTCTTGTGGCTTCCCCACATTCCTGAAAAAGAACTGTCTTCAAAACCCTACATGAAAGCTTCCAAAACCTCACTTTTTTTATCAACCTCCATAAATTGGCACTGTTTTCCATGATCTCCCACATCCAGACACCCTCTCTCACCCACAACATACTGCCCTAATACTCGGCAAGTATGCACTGCCCAACCTCACATTGACTCCATTCTCCTCCCTCTTTCGAAGAGAATTATGAACCCACCTGATGTCCCAAATACAGTCTGACTACAAACACTCACGACAACCCAAGGCCATCACCCATGACCTTCCAATTATACTCAGAATTTCTTTATTTTCCTTCAAAACCTTAGATAGACATACCTTCCTACCCTTATTTTGACTCTTCACAACATAATTCATAGCCTCCATGACATAGAAGTTGATACACAACATCCTTGTCTCTATTCACCAAGCTTTTGTAGAGGCCATTGTCCCACTCTTATACCTTAAAACATAGAAAATCCACATAACAATTTTCACTTTAAATGTCCTAACTGACTAGGAGGTGATGCAGAGATGAGTGAGGAGATTTATGTAATCGAGATCCCATGAGTACTCCATAAAACACAAATCCCTATAGATGCCTAAGGTGATGTGCAACCCAATTCTCCATGAACCACGACAGAAATGGTGAGGGCACATGCTGTGACTTAATCTTGAAATAGGTGTGGTACAAAATTTCCATAGGATGCCACATTTTGAAAAAGTCTCGATTTCCAGTTTGCCACAATTCAGCATGGTTGGTAGGAGCTTGCAGAGGATGATGCGACAAGGGGAGGAGGAACCTAGGTTGGAGCTTGTAACACAGAGGTGGAGGTTAGAAAGGGGAGGGGCCACAAGGAAGGGGGAAGGGGAGGGGGAACGGGAGAAAGGGGAGGGGAGGTGGGGGGATGGGGGAAGGGATAGGAAGGGGAGGGGAGGAAGATTCTAGGAGAGAGATAGGAGGAGAAGGCGGGGGCTTCATATCATTATGTTATGTTAGATGTAAATTTTCCACATCCATAGTTATCCATTGAGGCTTTATTTATGACCTACATATATCTCTCTTGATTTTCTTAAGGAATTTTTGTCAATAACGACATCATTTATTACACATTTTTCCTCCTCCAGATGGCTTGACTTATTGGCTTGTCTATTAGCATCTTATTATTTCCCCTCAAGACATGATAAAAGGTCACCGAGTCGAAAGCAGGGATCAAGATATGGGCTCTCATAATGATTTGATTTAGGTTAGATATCTTAGTCTTTTAAGTGTTAATCATATGCCTTATAACGATCATGGAGTATCCTAACACCTCAATCTTATTTATCCCATTTCTTTGTTCCAGGATTAGTTCCATGAGCATTCCATAAGATTCAACTTGGTTATTAGTCTTCCGGCCTAGCCCCCAAGCATAACTAAATTCAATGATTCCTTTCAGGATTGATGAGAATCCCTCCCCTCCTTCCACCCCAAGAATTCCTTTTGACGCACCGTCGAATTGAAGGGTCCACTTATTTGTGGTTTTTAGCCATTCCACCTCTTCATTCAGGGACAACCTCAGAATCCAATTGGCCTGAACACAGGGAGTATGCTCCAAGTCTTGGGGGGTCAGGGGGGGGACCTCCCATGGGGCTATCCAAGCAAATTCTAGTAAATCCAAAGAAAGGTCATTGGCCGGTTTATGCAACTCCATACAGGTCGAGATGGCTGTCATGGCTATATTCCTTGCTGGGATATAAGACATTATGAAAATTACCTTATTCCTAGATATCCATATTTTCCAATTGAAGTGGATTCCTTTTAAACTCCCAACGAGAAAGAAAAACTTGATGAAATTGTTGTAAATTGGCAATGTTTCCTGTTGCTAATTTCCTACACCATTTCTTACTTCACCAGTAAAACTTTGAGAAAACAACCTTATTCAAACATCATCATCGTCAACCTCTTCTAATTATGCAAAATAATTCATCTTATCAATGTGTTGTTTAGTTGTAGTGGGCATAGTAAAATCGAATTGGGGTATTGTTGTTGTAAAATCAAAGGGGCATAATGGGTTGTCGTGACTGGAATATGAGAGGAAGATGAGGCTATAGTTGTACTTGATGTTAGAAGTGGCAAAGATAGTGGGACTTTGATCTGTTGAGTTGCTATATAAGGAGTATGAATGAGAGATGTAATGGGGACAGTAGAAAAGGAGGGAATCACAGGTGAGGTCAATGATGGAATAGAAGGAGAAATGATAGTCTATTGAACTATGTATGGTCCTTGAGAAGCCTAATTCAACTGAGTTGCCATATCTTCAATATTTTCAAACTGATATGCAATGTCTCTATCAAAATCTGAAAAAATAGGATTTTTTGTTGAATTGTATGGTTTTAAAGTGGATTTATCAAAGATTGTTTCTGGAACATAAATTTCTTACTTGGTTCTAAAAAGACTAAGCTCAAAGGACAAATCAAAATTAATATCCTCAAGTGTTTGAAAGGTTTCAAGGAGTGAGAGAGACATAAGCAGATGACTATTGCTTGCTTCAATTTCTTGAAGGTTATTTTTCTTAATCAGTTTCTCAAGATCATTCACAACTTTGGTAGGATCAAGATCTAGATTTGATCTTGTATAAATCTTTTTAGGAGTCAAATTTCTTAAGGAACTTATCACAGCTGGGTAAAAACACAAATTTTGGGTGAAGATTTCAGCGTCAAATATTTCCTAACTCACTGTCACCCATAGGAAATAGGTTTTCTCTTTTGAAATCAAAGTTTACCAAGGAAAGATCCCTAGTATGGTCGTCAGAATGTTAACACTCCATAATATTTTGACGGAAAAAAGTAAATTGTAGAGGTAACCACAAACCATTTTTGAAGTTGGGATTTAGCCCTTCGAGCTTCAAAGAGGACTCTCTCTGTATGATTTTTAATCTTATTTGTTTTTATTTTAGGGTAGGTATGAAAGGTCAAGATACATTTTTAAATTTTTTTTTTGTAAAATGGAAGAAAATTCCATTGGGCATGGAGCCATAAAGTCTTCAATAATCAATTAAAATAAATAGAGGAGATAAAATAGGGTGAGGAAGGCAAACTCTTAGATCTTGTAGAGTTGTGCTAGTGTGGATGAGATGAATAAGAATTAGGATCAATTTAATATAGAGTATACACAAATGAATTTTATACTTAATATCAGAAAGAAAAAATTAATATTTCTTAACAACCCAAAGAAAAGTACTACAAGTAAATGTGGCTCTTAACCTTCTTGTAAACAATTTAAGAGGGAAAATTCATGTGAAACTTGAAAGAAAAGAAAATTTACAAAGAGGGAAACATCACCATTTGCTTGACACAAGAATCCTGAAACCAAACTACCTTTGTATTACTAAATAGATTACCTCAAAATATATTTCACTGCTTACAATCACAGAAAATATTTTCTTCTTGCGTAATCCAACCCTTTCTAAATATTCTTAAAAAACATTTATATATTTTGTCTCGAATTAATTCAGAATTCAAAATAATATTTATTACAAAATAATATCTACTAAAAACATGTAAATATTTCAAAAATAGAACTATGTAATAGGAAATATAGACTATTTATGATGTTTTGTTTAGACTTTGAGGATAATTATTGCAGACTGTAGCTGCTTATGTGCTTATTTTATTTTCCTGCTACCCAATTTGTAGGATTCTTGTTTGCCCTTATTCAACGAACTCCATCAATTTATCCCACCATGCTTCACTAAGAATGCACAAATTTACCATGCTCTCAAATTTCTCATCTGCTTGTATATGTCTGAGAAGTTGAATTATTGAGAAATAGATGGTGTACCTCATTAAAATGTAGAGGTCATGTTGTAGTCCTTCTAGGAAAGCTTCTCCTATTATTTTTATTCTGACCTTGGTGAATTTGGAAGATTATGCAACTATGTTGCATAACTGGTCTTGATAGTTCTCTAATGGAATCAATTTTCCATTAGAAGATTTCAGCGCTAGAAGTCCCTTTTCCTATAATACATTAAATTTTCTATTAAATATTTTCACTTGTAACTCGAACTCTTTGCATTTATTCTCTAGTTGTATCATGAGGTTCTTCATTATTAGAACTATCTTCGCTTTCATAATTGTGCATGGTCTGTCTTTGATCTAGACTTATTCTAACTCATTTATAGTTTTGGAGTTCAACATCTTAATAATTTTGTGTGCTTCCCCTAGTATGTGCCCAATCTCAACTTTAGCTAGCCCAACCACTACTTTGGCTCTTTGTACTAGCTCCTTCTGCTAAAAAATAATTTGAAATGATGGCCACAATTCTATACTATTGGAATTGATGTTATGTCATATGCTCTTCTGGGCCTCTGCCAACATTTGCGTTGTCAAAGATTGATTCTCGTGTTTTTCAATTTGTTGAGTCAATTCGAAATTCCTTTGTACCTTTTCTAGATATGGATTATCAACTTTGATTTTGTTTTCCTCCATCATTTTTAGTGTTGTCATTAACCTCTCTTTCTCCGTGTTCGTTGTTGATAGTTCTCCCAAAGCTTTGACTAGCTATTCAGAAGAATTTGCAGTGGATGTCTTGGTTGTTTGTTGTACTTCCTATTGTGAAGATGTAAATGTAGTTGTTAATTGTTCCTTCTCCTTTAACAATTCCTTTGTTTCTTTCTCGATTGTTTGAATTTGAGTGTTTTGTTCAAATGTTAGTTTGATTAGCATTTCCTTTTCTATCTCTAGGTTAGTTACTTCTTTGGCTTGAGGAAGATATATGGTTGGAAGCTTGAGTTGTTTCCTTAGAGCTTGAATATATTCATCTTTATTTTTAATTATCTCCTCAATTGCTTTGATCATATCCTATTTTAATCACTAAATCTTCCAAAGAATTGGTTCTAGTGTCTTTGGCCAAAGATGAAATTCGCTCTATATTTAGCTACAAATGCATATTATTCAAGGAGACATGAAATTTTGAGGTAGACATGCCTAAATTGGTTAGTGTTGAATATATCATTTCACCTGCCTATTTATGCAAATCAATTTGATCGATTGCATGAACCTTCTTGGTATCAAAAGGAAATAATGAAGCTTTGTAGTCCTCAACATTTTTTGGGAACTAAAGCTGTAGGTTCCAAAAAGGCCATTTGGAACTACCCCTTTTCCATGTCAAGTGAATACAACAACTTGTGTTGAGTAGTAGCATTTTGCTTCAAAAAATCTGAATATGTTGAAGCCTTGAATGCTTCATTTTTCTTCTTGATCTCCCTGAATCTGGAAAAAATGTTCTGATATGTTGGAATTTGAGATGTAGAAGACATAGGTGACTTAGTTGTCTCATCAACATATGGGAAGGAAGTGGTTGAAGTGCTTGTCAAAACCATTGTATTTTCTCATGTGAATCCTTTTCTTGTGAGGATTCTTCTTGAATATTTATTATCTAAGCATCACTTTTAATACCAGTCCTAGTATTGGTCTTCAGATCTTTCCTTCTTCTCTTGGTCTCTTGATTTCTTTGACTTTTCGAATAGGAACTTGTAGATATGATTGACTGAAAATTTTCTTCAACCTCCTGTAGTGCGTACTCTATCCACTCCTCTTGATTGGCATACTGCTTTATCTCTGGCCTAGGTGTATGTGCATCTGGTGTGGTCTTCTACTTGACTCTTGTTTTGGAAATTATCCCTAATGGATCATAATATTGTGTGAAGCTTAGCTTAAATTTCATATGATTTAGTATTTCATCCACTTCCTTTTCTACTGTTATGGTATTTACAATATAAGGCCCAACATGTGCCTTCAATTTAAACTGTGCTTTCCTTGTACTTGATATAAAATGTAGCTCATCCATGTTTAACATCTATCCAATTTATTCTGAATAAAAAATCCTTATTGGTACAAATATTGGTAATCTATATGGAGCAAGCTCACACCCATATATCAAAATATCTATATAGTGCTGGTAGAGATACCAGTCTCTAGATTGAGATTGTTCTATAAGATGCAAAACCTTCTTTGTATCTTGTGAAATCCTTGGTATAATATCGCTACTAAGAATATGCAAGGGTGTATGTAAAAATTGATCGACAAAATGGTTGAATGAATAATCTTCTGAGTTCCTTCTCACCAAAGAAGTCCAATGAATGACTGATAGTGGACTTCCTTGATCATCCATCTTCTGTAACTAGAACTAGAACTTGTTTGCTTAATAGAATAACTTTAAATACAAAAGGACTTACTAGTGTTTGAATGCACCTTCAGCTTTAAATTTCAAAAATTTCTCATGAATAACATATGAAAAGTATTTCTTGTAATTGAAAATGAGTGATGGATTTTGACCAACTAAAAATATTGACAAGATGCATAACACTACTTGATCTACCCATTGGTTTGTCAGATAACCTAATAGACAAGTAACCATGGAAATAACTTGTCTTGGAATATTAGGGAAAATAGAAGAAGAATATGGGGGATTTGTTCTCGACAATTCAAAATTCTTAGGTAGAAAAAATTCAAAAATATGGGCTCACTGGGGGAAGGTTAGATTTTTTTATATTTCCAAGAGTACATCAGTGGAAAATGTGTGTAAGAAATTTCAGAATTAATATGAAGGGCTTGAAAAATAGCTTATGGGGTAATTGAAAATAGGATCGCATTCTTTTGAGAAATTACTACTTTTTGATTAGGGAGGTACCTGACATGACACTAGGTGGTGACTTTTAGGAAAATATGAGCCTTGGGAAAGGTAAATTGAGGTAGAAATTATTCCTATATGCTTAAATCATCACTATTATCTAAATACTTTTGTTTCACCCAATTATGAAGCTCATAGAAATAAAATTCACATTGTGTTTCTTTTATCTTATATTTTGTGTCAACTAAATGCATATCATTAAAATAGGGAGCAAAGGGTAAGAATGGACTCTCAACCACCATTTTTATGGTTCCCTTAGGTGACGACATTTTAATATTACAGAGAGTCCCCAAGGAAAATACCAAATTTGTGCTAGATTGGTACTGAAAGAAGATGGTGATTGCATAGGGAATTATTGCACTGAACGATCTCTAAGCATGAACCTACACTAATACAATGAAATATCAAAGGGATACATGTTGGGTAATGTGGGATTTTTAAAGCAGAAAGGGAAAGAATATTAAACGTAAAATTACCATTTTTGGAGTGTCATAATTAATAGTTTTAAATGTTGGCAAGAGTTAATGACCAACGTCTACATGACTATTGGCAGGAGATTTGGCCAATGGTCATGTGACGTAAGGGAGGGAGGTGACGTGCAAGATAGAGTGACATGTATGGATGCAGTGGGGTGTCGGATTTGTTGGAGTGGTGGATGTTTTGGCATGGAATATGTGTTGGTGTGCTATGAGTGGAGAGGGAGCCAATGGGAGGGGGGGAATAGATAGAGAAAATGATTTTCGGGAGCATGGGTGGGTGGGGGAAGGGGGTGTCAGATAGTAAGCAATAAGGTATGAGAGGTCCCTACAATGTTTGTGGAGTCACCACGTGGTCAAATTTGGTTTCCAACAATCCACGTTTAGCCCCCACCCACCCCACCCCGTTCATATTAACCTTCAGAAGGTCGGGGGGCCCGAACATCATTCCCTATCGTTGATTTTGGTAGGGGTGATCTCATTCATCCAAAAGCACCAGAAACTTATTGCTAAATGAAAATACATCCTATCGATGTTTATTCAAAATTTAAAAACATATTTTTTCTAGTTTAATCAAGCCTTAAGGATAAACAAAACAACTTAGGCAGCGTTTTGGTTGGCGCGCCCTTTGGAGATTTATTTTTTATTTATTTATTTTTCCTTTTCCCCTTTATTTTTATTTCTTTTTCTTTCTATTTTTATCTGTTTCTTTTCAATTTTTGCTTTAGTTTCTTTTTATTTTTCTTTTCAAAGACTAGACAATTTAAAATGAAAAATAATTTACAACATCCCTCTCAGATAAATGGCTAGATAATCATACCTTGATCACTATATTTATAGGATCCTAACAAAGATTAAACACATTTAAATCCTAGAGGGGAAAGTGATGGATAGCATTGTATACTCTTGAAGATGGAAATTTTCTTGGATGGTGTTGAAGTAAGGGAAATTCTACCTTGTTATAATTAGCAACTTTGTGCATCAACTTGGTTCAATTTTGGCTATATTAGGAACCCAGGTAATTTAAATCTTTGAAGATTTTATTAAGGTCTATGGTATGAGGGATGGTATTGAGAATGTTTGTAGTTATAATTGTATTATTTTCCATCCAAGAGTTGGGGAGCCTTGTCGAAATAACATCCTTTGTACCTAATATTTGAGTGTCACTTGTAATGTTGTAGAACATTATGGATAGAATAGGAAAATATCTAGATTGGAAATTTGAGGGATTGGTCCAATTTCCAGCTGTTACAGGTGGCAGTGAACTAGATAAAGGAAATAAATATGCTCCAAGAGGGCTTCAAGGTGTCCTTATGTTCCCATTATTCACACTCTCAGAAGGTGAATCCATGGCATTCTTCTGCTACAACAACTATCTCTCTATTCTTGTGAATTATCTTATCTTCCCTTGTGGCATACAATGTAATGCAATTGTATTGAGTTTCAAATTTTGATTATTTGGCCCAGGGGACATAGAGATATTGGGATGGTATTAAATATATTTAATCCTAGGGGATAGAACACCAATGCTGGGTGAATAATAATTTGAAATGTCTCTCTGCTAAGCATCAACTCTCCTCCTCTAGTTTCAATTGAGATTGAGAGAGATTTAGGGTAGTAATTGTGGCCCCTCTCTATTTATTGCCCCCTTTGGTTGAAACACACATAGAAAATACACTATATCACAATTATTTCAATAAAGGAAAAGGTAATGTGCATGACGAGTTTATGATTTTTAGAGTATTTTGTTTTCATATTTGTTGTTTATTTGCTACCTGTAGGCTTGGACTTTACCCTGATGGGGTCACTTTAGGAGCACAAACATTGCTTCATTTCCAGCAAGCTTGGATAATGCACTGGCAAAGTCACTTGTTTCACCTTCCTGTGAAATAAGCCTTTCTCTTCTTTCCCCTTTTATTTATCCATTTTAATACAACTATGCATTGGCACTTATTATTTTCAATGGGAAGAAGAGGTATCCCGACCTATTGAGAGCAAAGCAGGTCTCCCCTTCAAAGAAGTATTTTAAGACCTTTGATACTGGTTTAATTGCTTCAAATTTTCTACTTATCCCTTCTCTACTCTATTGGACAAGAGTTAACACATGAGTAGACTTACACCAAGTTGAGAAGTTCATATACTAGCATATGTATGGATCTTATAGGTTCCCTCAAGGGTCTCCTATTGGACGAATCATATTTCCCATTTGACCTTAGCTCAACCTATGGAATTGCGTAATGAAGAAGGAGAAAAATAAAAATTGAAGTGTTGTGGTTGTCACAATTCTCTTTTATTACACTACAAATGCTCTTGATCCATGCATTTTACATAACGTAATTATTAATGTACACTTATTGACTAACAAGTTGCAACAAGACATGACTACACAAAAAACAAATGAAAAATGAAAGAATAGGAAGCAAAGCAATTGTATATGAAGCATAGCTTGTAATTTCTATTGGAAATAATGTTTTAAATATTGACCAATTATGGTTCATATTTTCATCAGCAATAGATGGTCCAATTGATAGAGGCTGGAACTTTGTGTGTTTACCTTTGCCTTCATGGGGTGTGTTCCATTTTAGAACTATGTCACCCACATAAAATCTCTTTTCCCCTAGATATTTTCTATCAAACCAAAACCTTACACAGTTTTGATGTACGAAAAATGTTCTTTGACCTTGTTCCTTTCTTCCTTAAGTTTAACTAGCTCATCCATCCTGCTTTGAACCATGAGGAAAAGTTTACCTTGTGGCTCTAGAGACAGTTGCAAGGTCAAATGATATAGGTTTGTTCAGATAAAATGATCTTCTTGATTGTACATATAAGATTCTTATTTGTTGATTCATCCATACCATTTCCTTGGGGATAATAATTAGATGCATTCTTTAAAATAATCCTATTCTAATGAAATTTCAGAAAGTTTTAATGATAAAAAATATGTTTCATTATCAAGGACAAGCAATGTAGGAATTCTAAACCTGATTATGATGTTCTTTTGTAAAATGTGGATGAATTCCATATCATATACATGTTTGAGGGGAATTTCTTCCAACCAATGGGTGAAGTAATATTTTGTTGTTAGGATATACCAGTGTTGCTTCGGCGAATGAGGAATTTTTTCTTTGATCACATCAGTGCCCCACTATTGAAAAGGTTCTTCAACTGCTATTGGTAGCAGTAGGGCAACTAACCTTTGATCATGATTGATGAATCTCTGACATGATTGTGTACCTAAGCGTGAGCATCCTTAAATAGAGTGGGAAAATAATAACCATCCCTCATAACCTTATGCATTGTAGTGTTTCTCACATAGTGACCACCTATTGGTCCATCATGTAAATCTTTTAAGACCTTATATGTATCCTACGGCTCAAGGCACCTCAGTAGGACACCATTTTAGTGCTTATGAAAAATTACTCAATGCACCCACTCGTAAGATAATGCTTTTAAATGGATTTACCTCTTTTTTTATCTGATAACTGCGAGGGTAAGGTGCCATGCTCCAAAAATTGTTGTAGATATTCATACCAAAGCGTTGTAGATGTGGACTGAGGAAGATATTCAATATTATACATTTTGATCTCCTGCTCCCACACTGAAATATCTTTTTCAGGATCATCTCTTGCTTCGGTGGCTAAACTACAAACGCCATGACACTTTGTGGTATGCATAGGTTTAAATTTAGGTCATATTCTTAAAGACATGTCATCTAGTTGGCCCTCTTCTCACCTAGCTCTTGTTGCATGAACAATGTTCTTACTGCTAGATGAGGTAAAACTAGCATTTTCACCACATGTTTCAAAGGAAACGTTGTAAGGCAATGGCACAAGAAACAATAGAATAGGAGAAAGAAGTCAAAATTTTCCAACCAGTATATGTTCAAAGTGAAGGATTTATGAAAATTCTCTTCATTAAGATTTTGGAACCTTTATAAGTAAATGATTTAAATAAAACATTTCATAACAAAGTAATCAAATATCACCTTAGTTCACAATGTAATGGATAATAGTTTTTGTTCATTAGAATTGGTCTAATTTTATGAGGAAAGCTTAATAGAAAGACTTTAGTAGTAAGGGGAGATTTAATAAATTCCCTCATCATTTGTTATAGGATGTTGTTAATTTAGTTACTTGTTTCTTCTTATCCTTATTTCACTCGTGTAAAATGTCCAAACTATAAAAGAATGGTATTATTTGTTGTCTCTTTGGACCATTGTATTTTATCTAACTCAAATTTCAATCATTTCCATAGCTTCAACTAGGTTCCCATCATTCTCTTCCCATATTGACTCAATGTCTTTAAATGCATCTCATAAATTTGGTTTAATAAATCTTGGTGGAAAACCAATATATTTCACTTTGTATAAAGGAGTGTACATTGGTTGGGGTAAAATTGTATTTCTCTCACCATGTGATGATGTCATCTAAATCTCTTAAATCTTTCTCGCCACTTTTGAAATTCCCCATTCTAATTGTTGTTTGTCCATGATGATATTGGCATCATAATCTTTGTTCTTGAGAATATAATTTAAGAATTGAATAATAAGTGGCATAATTGGTTCCTCACAATTGTGAAATTCCCCATTCTAATATGAAGTCTACAGATGTATCACCATGTTCCTTCTTGAGATGGTCTACCTATGGCAGAAAACTCTCAGGAGTAGATCTCCTCCCTTTTCGAACTCCATGCTCATAATATTTTACTTCCAACTCCATGCTCATAACCTTTTACTTCCAGCCTCTAGATGGTTCCAATTGCAAGAAGCATCATGAATAAAATGCACTACTAAGTTAGGCAATGTTTATTTCAAACCTTGGGACATACCACCAATAGCTGTTAGGAGTCTCATCACACATTTCTTCTCGACCATGGATGTTGGAAGAGAATATGGTTGAAAACTATTTTGGTTCTAGTCTTCTTCTATCTTGTTCTCTGAACCCTTGCCCATTTTATTCTATTTTCTCTCTAGGGTTTGATGCCATCTATTTTAATACTCTCCTTGTATTGTTTTATTTCTTTTACTTCTTACAGAGATTCTTCAACATTTCCAATGCTCAGTGACTCAGTCAACATTATTCTTATATTAGTCCAATATGGTTTAGATGCTCACTCAAGATGGTTCCAATAACGAGACACATCATTAGTGAAAATGGAAGCGAAATAGCATAGATTTTGGGACATACCATCAGCATATGGTAGGAATCTCATTAGACATTAAACATTTCTTCTCATCCTTGGATGTTAGAAGAGAAGACAGCTAACAACATTTTTAGTTATGGTTTTCTTCCTTCTTGTCCTCCAAATCCTTGCTCATTTTGCTCTTTTAGGCTCTCTAGGGTTTGATGGCATTTGTTTCAAGTTTCAACATTCTCCTTGTACTCTTTTATTTCGTTTACAGTTTTTACGCAAATGTGCTCACCTCCCAATGATTACACATCATTGTACTTTTGTTAGTCCCATTGGCCATTCATGGTTACCAGTGGATGCTGGATGGTAATATATAAAGAAATAAAATTAGAAAGGTAGTAGCTTTATGATTTCTGTAATGTTTGGTTTGCAAATTAGATAAGTCCTAATGATGCATCATCTGCGAATTTCCTTTTTTAAACAAGAGAAGTAAAGTTTTCACAAACAAAAGGGCTGGTCCCAGCTCCTAAACCAACTCATGTCATTGCCGCAGTAATCAGGGAAGCCTTGCAATGCAAGGAGACAGGAGAAACAAAGGTCATTTTGATAGCCTTGTGTGCACATGGAAATTTTGATCTATTTTCTTATGAAAAATATCTAAAAGGTCAAATGGTAGATCTGGAAAACCAAAACGAGAAGATTAAAGAAACCATGGCCAAAATCCCCAGTTTTCTTTAGCGATGACTCATTTTTCTGAGGTGAGGGTTGATCTACTTTAAGATTTTCATTATTCTTCTTTGAGTGGGAAGAACATATGACTATTGAGTTACCAAATCTGAATAAACAGTGAAATAGGTTTAAATTTCGTGAATGTTATAATTATTCTGTTTAATAAGGTAATGGAAAAATGAAACCTTACAAAGATGATATAGTTGTCATTGCCCATGACTAATAAACAATGACTCCTATTTTATACAAAATAACAAGAATAGAGAACTTCAAATTCAATTTAGTGCACCAAAATTCCTTTATAAATGATACCTTATAAATTTCTGCTTTACTGTTCAACTCTAAAGCAATGACACCGGAATAGATACGTAATCTTTTGCTTAGTATTGTGGCTGATTAATTGTTGTGCTTAGTTGTGTCATCTTTAATAATGCATCCATAAAATATGTACCTTGGTAGATGTTTCTTCTATTTTCGTATGCTTCATTTTCAATTTAGGCAGGAACCTTCCACTATGTAGGGTTTTCTTTGATTAAGGATGCTTGTGCATGATCCTTGTATCAAAAAATCTCTTTTTCAGGGGATCAAATCCGAAATGAGGCATATGTTCTCTGTTACTGGATAACCTATGGGGTTATCATTAACAACAACGGATGTAGAGATATGGGTATCAGAATCATTTTTTATGTTTCAAAATTTCCAGTTGTTGCCTCATCCTCTGTGCAATTGCCTTAGCATATCTCAACGAAGAGGGGGGCCTAGTCATAAATCAATCTACCAAGGCCAGCATGGATGGGACCATCCATAGTATTGTCTTCATATCTGCCTAGGATTAATGTCAACATGTAGACAACCTCTTGGATCTAGGCTGGGAAATAATATTTGGTTCTGTAGAGAGGGACAAGACCTCAAACGAGCATGCAAATACGTACTCTTTAGAAGTTCAGTCTGAGCTAACTTCAGCAATTCATTTCTATTACTTCTTGAGGTGAATAGTAAGTGGTCTAATCTGGGAAATTGTTTTAGTCTTACCCCCAGTCTGGGGCTTTTGTCTGCTGCCAAAAATGCTTGCACCTCCATCCAAGAGTGCATGTCTCCTCTTCTTAAGAAGAATTTATTCTTATTGTTACTTATGCTCAACCTTGGGAGGGGTGAAATGTATACTGTAAGTCCTTTTTTATTGCAGTAGGGGCATTGAGATTAGCCCCTAGCCCAAGCCCCTTTGGCCTCTTCTCCACTAAAGGAGGCTCTATTGGTCCTCGCTCCTCTTTAGCCAAACCTCCTGGGCCCTTGTAGCCCATAGTGGTCAAAATTGGTTTTTTCTTTTGGGGTACACCTGCTCAAGGGTCTGGGACTAAATTGAGATAGTTGGAACAGGAAGAGGCTGGTCCTGGACCACCGATTGTTATTTCTCCATTTGTTCTTTCCAAGTTCTAGCAATGTTGGTAGTCTATTCCTCTTCCTTCTCTTATTGGGCATAGACCTAGTCATAAAGTAGATCTTAGAACTGTTGGTCCTATGGGATGCCGCCATAGGTTTCCTTTTCTTCTTTCAAGTAGATTATCATCCTCCACTAGCCCTCCATATTCTTCTTCGTAGTGAAAGCATATTCAGTTACCTCTTTCCTCCTTGCTTCATTAAGAGCCATAGACTTCATTCCTTTGGGAGGTACCACCTCATTTGGTGCTTTATAGAAAGTGTTGAAAGATGGTACCCCCCGATCTGTTTATAAAAGGGGGCATGGAACACTTCATATGTGGCCCCGTTGGGGTCTTTGCCTATTGCCAAACTGCCTGCACCTCCATCCAATAGTGCATGCTTTCCATTTTTTCTTGTGTATCTCTGCTCTCTTTGTTTGTTGCCCTTGGCTCCTTGTTTTCCTTTAGCTAAGCCATTGTTCCTTCCTGAGATTCTTTACCTATGGAAGAAAACTCTCAGAAGTAGATCTCCTCCCTTTGCCAACTCCATGCTCATAACCTTTTACTTCCAACCTCTAGATGGTTCCAATTGCAAGAAGCATCATGAGTAAAATGCACTACTAAGTTAGGCAGTGTATATTTAAAACCTTGGGACATACCACCAACAAATGTTAGGAGTCTCATCACACATTTCTTCTCAGCCATGGATGTTGGAAGAGAAGATGGTTGACAATTATTTTGGTTCTAGTCTCCTTTTGTCTTGTTCTTTGTACCCTTGACCATTTTGTTCTATTTGCTCTCTAGGGTTTGATGCCATCTATTTTGATACTCTCCTTGCACTGTTTTATTTATTTTACTTATTACGGAGATGCTTCAACACTTCCAATGCTTAGTGACTCAGTCAACATTATTCTTTTATTAGTCCAAGATGGTTCAGATGCCTACTCAAGATGGTTATAATAACGAGACACATCATTAGTGAAAATGTAAGCCAGGTAGCATAGATTTTGGGACATGCCATCAACAGATGG
>APFE030226399.1:8515-22307 GCA_000404065.3 Pinus taeda | reverse complement strand
TAGTGGGCACAATAATAGATGCAAAAGAGGATGTAAATATGGATGCCAAACAAGATGGAAAAGTGGATGCAACAAAAGTAGATGCAAAATTATATGCAAAAATAGACACAAAACTCGATGTAAAACTTGGCACAAAAGGGATGCACAAATGGATGAAAAAATGGATGCAAAAAATGATTTAAAAAAGGATGCAAAAAAGGATGTAAAAGTCGATGCAAAAGTTGATGCAAGTGTAGGTGCAAAAAGTGGATGCAAATGAGGATGCAAAAGTATGTTAAACAAAATTAGGTGCCAAACTTGATGCAAAACCTGGAACAAAACTTGGTGCAAAGGATGACACAAAACTTGGCATAAAATTTGGTGCAAAATGTGGTGCAAAACCTATTGCAATACCTGGTGCTAAACTTGGTGTAAGACGTGTTGCAAAACTCGATGCAAATTTTGTGTCAAGTTTTGCACCATATTTGATAAATGGATGCAAATAGCACCAAAAATGGGCTCTAGATGCAAAAAAAGAAGTAAAAAAGGATGCTAATCACAGGATTTGTTGTAGTGAATCTACACTACTTTCAATGAAAACACATCTAAAAGCAAATTAACAATGAAGCTATGAGACTAATCTAGTCATATAGATACAAGAAAGAGGAGCCTTGGCTGGTAGGGTTGGGGCCTAACCCAAGAGCTTCAGCCCCCTGAGTTACCTCAATGCTGGCTCAAAACAAAACTCATTCTTATTACCAAAACAGAAAATTACATCAATAAAAATTTCACAAGTCTGGAGCTCGAAAATAGCTTAGAGTTTTACAACAAAATTTCGAATCCTAATGAGGCTCTAGGCCTCTCTACTCATACAAATGAAATCCCCAATGAATTCCTAAAATTAGGGAGGCCTGGCTCCTAAACTCGAGATAAACTAGCTCTTTGTCTCTCACTTGCTCGACTGCCTTCTAATCCTCATGGCTTGGCTGCTTACACTCCGAGATGGTGTGATGGATGGAGGAATATATGAATGGGGGAGAAGTAAATGTCGATGATTTACCTCCTAAAATCCTTCTCCCTTATCCCATTTTAGTTTTAACCTTAGTATTTTCCAAAATTCCTTGAGTTTCTCCTTCAATCCTGCATTCAATGCATATTAGTCCACTAGGCATCGTATCCAACTCTAACTCATCTCATAAACAAAATATAATAAAAAACATGTAACAAGTTATGAGAAAATTTGGTTTGGCTAAGATAGGAGGTAAATTAAGGCCCATATAATTACCCAATGACGAGGCTCATCAATGAGCTTGGCCTGATTTTCCCTTTCTGCAATAGTTCCTGAATCTACCTCTTGATCTCATCGTTCTCCAGAACATAGCGTCAATAGATCGGTCCATTGGGCAGCGGCACGCTCGAGGTCAGATTGATGGAGTGCTTGACCTGACAGTGTTGAGGTACCCCTGTGGGTGAGGTGAAAATGTCCCTGTACTCCTCCATGACCTTGTCCATATGTTTCTGCTGTGTAGAGGAGCCCTGCTTGGAAGCCGTGGCCACAACCTTCTTCTTGCCTTGGGGGCGAATCATAAGGAAAACAAATTTCCTGGTTTGATAAATGATCTTACTGCATTGCTTTGCAGTGATCAAAGAGATGGAGGTAGGCGGGGCTACCTCCGGTATCCTGTACAACATGTTGCTGCGACAAGTATGGTTGTCCTAACAATACATCAAAAACTTCAAGAGGAGCAATGTCACACAATAGCTCATCTGTGAAGGGCTTGATGCTATAGGGAAGGCGATATTGTTGGCTGATGCGAAGATCTCATCCTTGGTGAAGCCACCTGATGGTGTACGACTGTGGATGTGCTGTAGTCTTTAGGCCCAGCTGCTTCATGAATTCCGTTGAAATGAGGTTGTTTTGGCTCTCGATGTCGACAATGAACTGCAGCGGAGAATCCTTCACCAACATCTGTCAGTGGAAGAGGTGTCCCCCCTCATCTTGATCTTGAGGCTCAATTTTTGGATCTTTGTTGTGGCCACGATGGCATTGTGCTCCACATCAATGATCTTCTTCCCTTTTTCAGTCCCCTTATCAGGTTCTGATTCAGATTCAGAACCTCCGTCTAATTTAGAATCCTTCGTCTTGACCACCAGTGACTTCTTGGATCGACACTCACTTGTATTGTGAGTGGAGCTCTTATGGAACTCACACCATTTTCCCGTATCATCTTCGTGATGTTGTTCTTTACTTACGGTTTCAGTGGGTTGTCCTAGGTAGCCCTGCCTTGGCTTGGTCCCTTGTTCTCTAGTTTGGGGGCACCTTTTCCTTGCTTTAGATTCAGATATCCAAAGTCCCGCTTCTTCTGTTTAAACTTCTGCTCAATTATTACATCATAACAATACATTGTGCCGAGTGAGGAAATGTCTAGGAACTCCATCTCGTCCTAGACATACTTGTGTAGACAACCGTTGTAATTGAGCACCAAATGCCGCTCAATATCCTTGATACCTAGCTTCATGCGAAGGGTATGGAAATTATTTTTGAACTTCAACACATCTTGGTCCCTTTCCTACCGTAGCATGGTCCACTTTATGTATTTATCTTCATAGCTCCCGACATGGTAATACTGTTCCTTGATGGTGTCTTGGAAAGAATTCCAAGTGGGTGCAACTGAAAACAACGAGGGTTCACTCTTGTCCTTTTGTTCACAGTAGGTTTCCCACCAGTCCTTGACATGTGGGGCAGTTTTGAGAAGTGAAAATGTAATGTTTTCTTGATTGGAAAAGTCATGAACTGAAAAATATCCTTCCAATAGATTTAACCATATATCTATGATGCCTGCATCTATGAGGCCTTTGAATATGGGAATATCGAAGTTAACTTGTACCTTAAAAGGAGTGGCACCTCCAAAGTGTTTGCTAGATGAAGATGCATCGCCTATGGGTAGCTCTCGAAGGATCTAGGCAAAGTTATCCATCATAGCGTCCCTTTGTTGCTTGAGGGCTTCTTCCAGCAACATTTTGAAAGGATCTCCTACCCCCTCATCTTTATTTTCTTCTGCCATGGGAGGCCGTCATGTTTTGTGAGGCTGATCCTTCAATGGTTCAACTAGATCGAGCCCTAACTCCTTATACCTTGATCTCGTTGGGGACGTGGAAAGAAAAACAGAGAAAGAGCAGACCGCTCTGATACCACTGTTCTGAACTTAAACAAGAATGAAACAACTTATAGATATACTCATTAAAATAGAGATGAAACAGAAAAACACTTCATTTCATTAATAGAAAAATAATGAACTATGCTTACAAACATAATGGAAATAAGATAGCTTGGGCGATGGTAGCTTATCTCTGAGAAGAGATGTGGCAGCTACATGCCTCTAAACTAAGTTACAATGAGGCTCAAGGGCATTTTTGTTATTGAACAATAAGAGAAAACCCTAAACAACCAAAACCTTAACCCGAGGAGATGTAACACCAAGAGTTTATGGGCCCCGTTGGGGTTAGTTGGCCAGCCAACTTCCTAGGGTCTTAACTTGGTCATATTATCTTCATTTGACGGGTATGATACCTAGTTGGTAAGATCTCTTCGAGGAATACAACCACCATTTTGATTACCTAGTTAGCGTGAGAGGAATTTTGCCAAAAAAAAGTCGTTTAGGGTCTTAAAACAACTCCAAAAGTTTAGGACCCAAAAATCTGCCAAAAATAGTAAACTGTGCTACAATTAAGGAAACTGAAAAACTGAAAGAAACAATGGTGAGGGTTCAAGTGGAGTAGGCGGGTGGCCACCAATATCCACCTGGATCATGAAGCCATCAAGATGACTCCATATGAGGCATTGTATGTCCAACTCCCACCTTCACTTATTTCTTATATACTTGGATGTTCTAAAGTATCAATAGTTGATCAACACCTACAAAACTGTGTTGCCATTCTCGCTCATCTCAAAGATAATTTACATCAAACTCATAACCAAATGAAGCAACAGGCTGACCAAAATCATTTTGAGTGCTCATTTCAAGAAGGGGATCAGGTGTTCCTTTGAATCCAACCATATGAGAAAACATCTCTCAAAGAAAAGGGATTCTAGAAACTAGCACCAAAATTCTATAGGCCTTATCAGATACTTCAGTGCATAGGAGAAGTCACCTACAAACTATCCTTGCCACCCACTTCAAAAATCCATCGGGTCTTCCATGTATCATGCCCCAAGAAAGTGGTGGGAAATAATTGTAGAGTTCAAACAAGTATACTCAAATTGGATGAGGAAGTCTCACTTTGGTTTTGACCAGAACAAGCCCTCGATACTCGTGAAATACATCTCCGTGGTTGCATGATCATGGAAGTCCTCATTAAGTGGAAAAACACCTACCCAGAAGATGTGACCTAGGAGCCAACCACTATTCTTCAATAGTTTCCGCAGCTTTAGCCTTGAGGACAAGGCTGCTTTTGATGGGGGAGGACATGCTAGGGTCAAACCCTAACCCATTTATTTATGTAATAAGATCAATGGGAAGAGTCAGAGTCATAGTTAGTTAGAGAGTCAATAAATCACGCATTAATAATTATAAGTGGTTGACTCACAAAGGGACCATTTGTAGTTGTAAATGGGCCATAGTTAATAAATAAAGTGGTTAAACTGTGTTATGTAAGGGACCACTAGTTTTTAGGGTTTTTGATGTCATTTAGCTGTAAATATTCTTAGTTAGTAAGAAAAGTCTTATTGTAAGTGAACATTGAATTTGTTTCTAAATAATAAAAGACCTTGCAGTGTTTCTCATTTCATGTGATAATTCTGTGTTTTGGGCTATATTTCTTCATATTTATCGTATTCTAGATTTCTCGCGGGTCAAGAGTATAACACCAAGAGAACCAAGGGCACAGAGTTGGGCCAAACACCAAGCGCTATGAACCATATCAGGGATGTGAATATCAAAACTCCTGTGTAATTTATTTTTGAAAAGGTTCTGATGAAATGGGCTCCTATGTTCAATGGAATTTGGTCATGAGGACCCAAAGGACCAAAGGCGTAGAGTGGGATGAGAAGCTAAGTGATATAGAGAATATCAAAGGTGACATCAAAACTCTGTTTTTAATTCCAAATTGTAGAACTTTCGATGGGACGAGCTACGACAAGGAGAGGCACTTGGTCACAAGCATTCAAAAAAACCAAGGGCAGAGCACGATTACAAAGGGAAATAGGCCCCTAATAAGAGCTTAAATGCATGAGCACCCAAGCACCAAGATGCTAGTCATGGCACCCAGTTCTATGGTGGAGTTGAGATAAGGAGGCTAATTGAAAAGGGGTTAATAACATCGAAATAATATGATTTTGTAACTTCTATTTTAATAGAGTTACAATGGATGAAGGTTCTGATGCCACATCACCTAAGTAGTAAACCAATGGTCATAAGCAAAGGTCCCATGGAGGAAAAATAATAAGGGGGCTAGGGGCATCAAGGAGATGAAAGCTAATCGAGACTTCATAATTCATAACGTTCTCTTAAATAAAGTCGCGATGCTCGGGGACTCTGATATATTGAATGTTGTATTGTATGAAAGTCTCCGATCACAGTCAACGGTCCTATGATGCATAAGCAATAAGGAGCTCAATGAAGAGGATCTAGGGGCATCATGAGGTTGTGATTTCATAAATTTATTTAGATAAGATTTATGATATATTAAGGACCGATACTACAACAAAGGAGTATGGAAGATGAACAAGTGAGTATCTTAGTAAATGCATGCAAAAGGTTGGTGTTGCAGGAGTAATTACCATTATAGAGATTGTTGGGTCAAGGCTATAAGGACCACGATTGGTAGAGGAAATTTCGGTATTGTCTTATGCTGAGAGGTAAGACATCCCTGATATCACATGCACATTACAGGGGATTAAATAAAGAACAACACCATCAATTTAGAGAAGCCATGTTGTTGTACATTTTGATCTTTGTGCAGTATAACTGAGAATTAATTCTTAGTATGGAGATCATTCAAAGGCCCATTCCTAATGATTAATGATGCAAAAATGTGATTAGTTCCTTAACTCCACCACTCTCGTCTCGCTCTAGAAAGAGGAAATTCAAGTAGTTAAAGGGAGAAAGAGAGAAGCTTATTGGTAGGTAACTGTGGAGGAATATTATGGTAGAGGCGTGGCCAGATTAGAGGAAATCATAGGAATCAACAAGGGAGATATTTTCCCTATCAAGAATGACACCTCATGTTTTGTTTATGTTTTGTAAAGACTTCATTTCAAAGAGGAATCAAAATATGCTAGGACAACTAGGACACTCGCATGCTCAGAAGGTGGGGGAGCTCAGATAGCTGGAGCATTCAAGATATTTTGTAATTGTTTGTTTGAATTATATCCCTATAAAAGGGAAGAGGAACCTAATAGGAAGGGTTATGTATTTTCTGGTTCCATAGGTTCTGTATTTTCCGGTTCCGATGGTTCAATTTTCTTGCCCTTGAGGTTGTAAGTGTTTTTGCATATTTCACAAGTTTGGGCCATGTGACATGTATTTCACTGTTAAATATCAATGAAGAAGTTTTGGTGATTCCAAACATTTGGGATATGTAGTATGTTGTTTTATTCTTCAGAAATTATGTACTTGAATCTACCAGATTCACTCGTAAATCCCAAATTTACTTATGTTATGATGTAGTAGACGGTACCTGTGAAATTACAGATTTACCTATATTATGAGATAGTATATGGTCCATGCGAGATTGTAGATTTACCTATGTTTTGTGATAGCAGATAGTACATGTGAGACATTGAGATGAAAGCCTTAAAATGCACTCCATAATCTCTGGACTTCATCCATTTATCCTTTCATGATTCTACTGGGATTTGTTGCATAGTATTATGAGTTTATCCAACCCTCTACACTAAGTTCCTTGTTTTTCTTCTTCCCATCTCACTACAACAAAAAAATTAAGTTGCATTCTCTATGTGTCGACCACCAAACTTGAAACATTGTTTCTTGGGAATGATGCCTTGCTCATGAGTATACTAAATTTGCCTCTCAGAAAGGAAATTGAACCAACTTTAAAATCATTTTATGTTCATCTCTTGGTGTTGCACCAAATTATCTTCAAGAGATACCAAGATGTCCTAGGCATTGACCTCTCTTCAACCTAGGGGTTGTATCTAGGAGCTAGAACATATTCTAGTGTTGTTTTCGGGGACCATATCAGAATATTTTTCTTTGGGTATGACATTTATACATTCGTTTTTTCAGGTGAGCAAATGAAGTGTGGGTTCAAGATATCTCACCTTGGCGAATCCACTATTTAAACTTTTGTTTGATCATATTAAATTTTCAAAAGGTCTCATACTCACTCGGACACTTCTTGACAGAAAACTCCCCTGAATTAGACCTTGAGATCTCTTGCCTAAAGGGGTTTTCAAAATGGCTCTTCCTGCATTCTTGGCCAAAAAAGTTGCCTCGTTAGGTTTTTTTACATCATTGGTTACCCTCATTATGTTCCTCTTTTTCAAGAATGGTCTACCTATTTGCCTAGATTCAATGGAAACGTACATGGAAGCTTGAACCAACACCTTAAGGACTTTCATGAATTCATGGAGCAACAGGGTATTGTTCGTGAATATTTGAAAATGAAATTGTTCATGTATTCTTTGGATATGGATGTTACGGTTTGGTACAAAATACTACCTCATGGAAACATATCCTCTCTAAAGAGATTTCACATAACATATAATGCTTTTTACAAAAGATTATATCCACCAAGTTCTCTCTTTAAATTTTTTGTGAATATTTTGATGTTGAAAATATTTCCGAGACTAATGATGTTGTTGCAGATATTTGTGGAGCTCAACTCCAAGAAAACATATACTTGCATCAAGAAGCATTGCCCAACAATCAAGAAAAGGAAGAAGGAGAGTCACATTGTTAAGCTGCAAATAAACCCTCAAAGATTGTATTTTGCTGAACTTGATGGTTCTCCTTTATATTATTTGTATGACTCAGATGGAGAGTTGGGTGTTGCAGAACCACAACAGTCCCAGACATGGAAAGCTACTCAAAAAGAGGAAGTTGACAATAGGGTTTAAAAAGAGGCTCCAGTTTATGTTTTACATCCTTTAGATGGAGAACAAGGTATTATCATATGCCTAATACAACCACAACAAGAAAATGATTCCTAGCAAATAAAGATGACCTCTTCTTCTGAGTATATATCAGCAACCGCTAATCATTTTTACTAGCCCATGTTTATACCTACCTCTGTTCTTGAAGTTCAAGAATCTAGTAATAAGTTTGATGAAGGCTCTCCAATTTATGAGTCATATGATTCAGAGGAGGATGATATTGTTGCATATTTTCAAAGGGATTTTCTTACTAGCAAGTGGGGAGAATATTAGAAAAAACAATGTTTTTAAGAAGAGCCCAAAGTTGAAGAGCCAAGTAGTGTCTATGGCTGCCTTTTGCAGAAAGATTCATGCTTGGAAATTGTTCAAGAAAGGGAGGCGAATGTAAATTTTTCTCGTCAATTCTATGATCCAGTAGCCGACTATATGGAATCTTTCTTTGTTCACAACATGTCTCAATTATAGGGTATGTATTAAATGTTTTAACTAAAAATTTCAAATGATGCATGTCTATTTTAATTGCTAAATTTCTAGAGAACAATGACATAAGGTCCAACACTCAGATGTTGAGCTGGTATCATTGGAAGGTTGACTACACTTGGGGGAATTGAGGCTTGGACATAAGTTTTAGTTGTACATAAATAAGTTCACTACATGAGCAAGGATAATTTTAAGGATAGAAATTTATCTCAAATTTTATAAACATTGGCAAATATTACTAGTCTATAATATGCAAACTATAAAATGCTTGAAGATAATTTTGTAGAAGTACCTAAATTTTTCATTATTGTATATAGAATCTATAATTTTTTGGCTATTTGAAGGTAAAATATTTTTATACTATACATTTTGGGCGAATCATTTTATGAAAATATGGAAATTCATGAATATTTATTTTTCAAAAAGCATGGAAAATTAGCCCACTTGCAAATATTAGCCCCTAAAATTGTCCCTGTACGTGATTGTTTAATTTCTAGTTTTTAGAAGTTGTAGTTCCGCATTTCAAGTATTATGAGGAGAGGACTCCCAAAGAATAAAGTTCCATGGAGATTTTATGGTTTTACAGGTTCAATATATTTTTGACTCCATGCCCAATGGTGAAGGCTACTAGTCTATAGGTTCTTAGCACCTTGCCAGCAAGGCACTGTCCCCAATCAGAGCCGATTTTGTCACATGTCATACCATCTTCTATTTGTGTCAAATGGTCCTATTGTTAATCCTTGGTGTAGAGAAGGATAGGTGCATTCTTGGTGGACTAAAGGGAAAGTCAAAAATGAGAGATGAAAATCAATGGCTGAAACCAATAAAGAGCGTTGAAATTCGGAGGTTATAACTAAAAGGGAGAGCCAAAGTTTGGAAGTCGAGATCTAGAAGGAGCTGAAAAAGGAGAGCCGAAATATCAAGAGCTGATTTTTGGAATGATGGATATGAAAGTTAGACTTAAAATATTGGGGGGAGGGGGGGGGGGCGATATCAGAAGGACTGAGAGGAAGGCACATTGGGACTTCAGGATTTTGGAGGTTAGAAGTAAGGGACCTTGGCGGTTTATTCAAATATAGACCCAAAATGGAATATCAGAGCAAGCAGCGAGAAGGAAGGTATCTCGAGACCCGATATCGAAACCTCAGAGAGATCTAATTTTGGAAGCCTAGAGATTTCAGAGCCTCGAAGTTTCATAACTTCTTAAAAATTACAATTATTTAGAAGCCCTGAGGTAGCAAGGAAAATAAAATTACAAATGAAATCACATGAAAAACCAAGAACCGAGGGACCCCTTTCTCTCTCCTCTAAGAAGACATATGGCAGAAAGTGATTAGCTCTAAGAAGCAGACATGGTAGATGAAATTGACATGACGTGGTCGTATGATGGACACATGGTCGCTGGTTTCAAAAATTTTGGGGGCCTAATGGGGAAAATATGGGTGACACGTGTCAGCACTCAGGATGCGCCACGTGGAGATGAGACCTCAGCGTAAAATCATCTCAGAGGTCGATATTTTGGAGGAACGAGATTTCATAACCCCTGTTTAAATTGTTTTATACAAAATTTCTGATTTGATGAAGGGGCTTCGATGCATGAATAACACCCAGTCATGGGAACGCAAGAGAACAAAGGGCGCAGAGTTGGGCCGAACACCAAGTGCTATGAACCATATCGGGGATGTGAATATCAAAACTCTTGTGCAATATCTTTTTGAGAAGGTTCCAATGAAAGGGGGTCCAATTTTGAATGGTTTGTGGTCACAAGGACCCAAAGGACCAATGACATAGAGTGGGTCGAGCACCTAAGTGCTATAGATAATATCAGAGGGAGGTGAAATCAAAACTATATTTTTACTTCCAAATTGTAGAACTTCCAGTGAGAGAAGCTCCGACGGGGATAGGCACTTGGTCGCAAGTATTCAAAAGGACCGAGGGAAAAGCATGATTACAAAGGGAAATATGCCCCCGATAGGAGCCTGAAGGTCTAAGCACCTAAGCGCCAAGCCGCTGGTCATGACACTCGGTTCTATGGAGAAGTTGCGATAAGGAGGCTAATAGAAAAGGGACTAAGAGCATTAAGATAATATGATTTTAGAACTTCTATTTTAACAGAGTTACGATGGATGGAGGCTTTGATACTACAATACCTAAGCACTACACTGGTGGTCAGAAGAAAAGGTATCATGGAGGAAAAATAAGAAGGGGGCTAGGGGCATCAAGGAGTTGAAAGTCAATCGAGACTTCGTAATTCGTCATGTTCTCTTAAATAAAGTTGTGATGCATGGGGGCTCTGAAATTTCGAATGTTGTGTTGTATGAAAGCCTCTAATCACAAGTAGTGGTCCTATGATGCATAATTAATAAGGAGCTAAATGAAGAGGAGCTAGGGGCATCAGGAGGTTATGATTTTGTAATTTTATTTAGACAAGAGTTACGATATATTAAGGCCTGATACTGCAACAAAGGATTATGGAATATGAACAGGTCAACATCTTAGTAAATGCATGCAAAATATTGGTGTCATAGGAGTAATTTCCACTTTAGAGATTGTTGGGTCAAGGCTAGAAGGACCCTGATCTGTAGAGGGAAGTTTGGTCCTGTCTTATGCTGAGAAGTAAGCCATCCCTAATATCGTGTGCACATTACAGGGGATTAAATAAAGAACAACACCATTAGTTTAGAGAAGCCATGCTACTATATATTTTGATCTTTGTGTAGTATGACTAAGAGTTAATTCTCATTATGGAAATCACTCAAAGGCCCATTCCCAGCGATTAATGGTGCATAAATATGACTAGTTCCATAACACGACCACTCTCGTCTCGCTCCATAAAGAGGAAACTTAAGAAATTAAAGGGATTAAATGACAGGCTTATTGGCATGTAACCGTGGAGGAATATCAAAGGAAATCAAAGGAATCAAAAAGTGAGATATTTTACCGTGTCATTCATGACATCTCATGTTTCATTTATGTTTTGTAATGAATTTGTTTCAAAGAGGAATCAAAATATGTTAGGACAACTAAGCCACTTGCATGCTTAGACAACTAGAGCATTCAAGATATTTTGTAACTGTTTTTTTGAACTCTCTCCCTATAAAAGAGAAGAGGAATTTAATAGGATGGGTTCTATATTTCCTGGTTTTAGAGGTTTTGTATTTTCCAGTTTCGAGGGTTCTATTTTCTTGCCCCTGAGGCCATAACTGTTTTTGCATATTTCATAAGGCTGGTCCATGTGACATGTATTTCACTCTTAAAGATCAATGCAGAAGTTCTAGTTATTCCAACCATTTGGGATATGAAATATGTGTTTTTATTTTGTATTTCACTCCATATGTGTTTTTCTTCTTCAGAAATTATGTAATCGTAGCTTCTAGATTCACTATTAAATCCCATATTTAATTATGTTATGTTGTAGCAAACGATACTTGTGAAAATATAGATTTACTGATGTTATGTGATAGCACATGGTACCTATGAGATTTCATATTTACCTATGTTGTGTGATAGCAGATAGTACCTGTGAGACATTGAGATGAAAGCCTTAAAATGCACTCGATAATATCTGCACTTCATTCCTTTTATCCTTTCTTGGTTCTACTGGTATTTGTTGCATAGAATTTTGTGTTTATCCAACCCTCTGCACTAAGTTTGTTCCTTGTTTTTCTCCTTCCCATCTCACTGTAATGACAAAATTAAGTTGCATTCTCTGTGTGTCGGACACTAGACCTGAAACATTTTTTCTTGGGAATGATACATTGTTCATGAGTATACTGAATTTTCCTATGAGAAAGGAAATTGAACTAGCTTTAAAATCAATTTACATTCATCTTTTGATGTTGCACCGAATTATCTTCAAAAGAGACCAAAATTTCCTAGGCACTGACCTCTCTTTGAGCAGGGGGTTGTCTCTATGAGGTACAACAATTGGTTGAGATCATATTGATCTTAATTAAAATTGTTGTTGTGTTTTCAATTTCAAGTGCTTCTTGAATGAGATGGGAGGAGTAATAAGGTGCTAAAGATACAATTTTTTTTTTGGTGAAAATAGATAAGGTGTTTTGAACTATGGGAGTATTCTACAATGTCGAACTTAGAGATGTGCTTGTGGAGAATGTTATGGATATGTTCTACAAGACAAGTTTTGATGGATCTACCTATTTGATGAATGTGGGATTACCACAAGAGTAGGGAATTTGGTAAACTACTTGGCCTAATATAGGGTCAAATTTATCCTTAGAAAATCTAAAAAGATGTTAGAGATTTTTATGGGGTTTAAAAAGAGTGTTGATATTATTTTTAGCTAAGGCCTTAAAAGTATTATTAATGACGCCATGGATATAGGGAAGAGAAAGATGATCTCTAACAAAGTCATAGGAAGGAACCATTTTAGGTCCACAGTGAAGGGTTGTGTAAAAACATGTGTTGATTAGAGAGGTAAATTAACCCTTAGATATGAAGGGTATTAGTGAGGTGAGATTTTCTTTCATAAGGAAACGAGGGATAGAGATTCAAATGGCTTGAGGACTGAGAATTTTGAGAATGACATATTTTTGGGTTGGGTGGTGGTGAGAATGGGCATGAACGTATCAATTAGTGTGGAATTTTTCTAGTAAAACTAGTGGGTGAGTTTGCCATCAATTTGAGGAGAGATGAAAACATCCAGAAAAGGGAGATGGTTTTTCTTTTGAAGTTTCATACTAAATTGAATGTGGGGATAAATGTTATTAAAATGGGAAAAGAAAGAGTTAAGAGAAGAATAAAAATGATATCAAACAAGAAAGGTATTATCAACCAACTAAAACCAAGACTTCAAATTAAGATGGAACTTAAGACTTGAACTTAAGAGTTTCAGAAAAAGGAGATAATTTTTCTTTTAGAGTTTCATACTAAATTGAATGTGGGGAGAAATTCTATTAAAATAAGAAAAGAAATAAGTGAGAGAATAATAAAAATGAGAGGAAACAATAAAGGTATTATCAACAAACTAAAACCAAGACTTGAACTTAAGATGGAAGTTGTTCAATATGTAAAATATCATAGTGAAAAAACAACCTACAAAAAACTATCTTGAGCAAAAGACCTCTCCATCACCATCACTAATAACATTGGGTCATTCACTTTTATAAGAGAAAAAAAAGGAGTTTGTAAGACTATTACTTTCCCAACAAAATAAAAATAAATATTATTATTTGCTAATAATAAATATAAATTAAA
>APFE030226395.1:122185-199246 GCA_000404065.3 Pinus taeda | reverse complement strand
GCTCGGCACTAAGAAGCGGTATTAAAAGCGTGCCTACAACCATGGATCAATGAGGCTTATACAATTATAGCCTCCATTGAAGCAAAGCTCACGCAACTACAAGAAACTTAGCAGAGGATTCATGGCAGTAGTTCAGCAACAATGGTCATTAAACAACGCATCGAAGAAGTCTGGCAGGCGGTCGCTAAGTGGGCTTCCCAAGTTGCAGTGATACAAATGGAGGTGGGAGGTCTTTGCACTAAGATCTTTGCACCTACAGAGTGACTCGAGGGCAAGTCACGATGTTTGTGTTGGGGGGCTGTTGGGCGCGGGATCCCCCAAGGGCAGTTTTGGGGCTAAGAGCCCATATTTTGGTTCAATTTTGTAATCTAAATGTAAAGACTCCACATTTTGTGGGTGTAGAGTGCGTAGATGTTAAAGACTCATAGGGTTGCCCAAGCTTATTTTGATAATGTAATGTCGGTTGTAGAAGATATACCCATGGTCCATGGACCATGGGATTATATAAATAGAGCTAAGCTCTAAGTAGTAAGAGGCAACAATAAGCAATGGAAGTAACGAAGAATTGAGTCATAGCTTTGAATTAGAAGTCTAAGTTTGGGTCGTAGCATAGGTAGAGGCTCTATAGCTGAGTGTGCAGAGGCCTAGAAGTTCGCAGCTCAGTGCGTGGACCCCCGCAACTAAGTGCGCAGGGCAAGTCGAGTCTGTAATCATCTGGAAATTATCAATAAAGAGAAGTATTCTATCATTTATGTATCTATTATATTGGGTATGAATTTCACTTCTAATGCTTATATGATGTGTGAATGTGTATAAATGTATTGGTTAAGTGAACGCAAGTAAGAACATCTGTTTACGTGAAGCTAACTAAGATTTGTTAATAAGACAAGTAAGATACTTAGTGCAGTTTAGGAGATATCGTAGTTCACTGCCCTAGCAATGCAAAAGGACTTTAGCCCCTAGTTAGGGTTGCGTGAAACCGATTGTAACATTTCGGGAAGGTACTAAAGGGTAGAGCAGAGGGATAAGAAACATGCACGAAGGTAGGTATAGTTGGAATAAATCGACATCACAACCATCTTAAGGGTGCAGAAACTTGGTTCTAGTATCGCCTCATACTGCTTTGGGTGAGACTTTTGTCCGCACTTCGCGAGATGATGCCGAAAGGGCCAGTAGTGTAGGGATTTGTTTGGCTAATTAGCACTGAACCTGGGTTAGGCCCCCTCAAGCTAACACACTGCCTATAACCCTAAGGAAAATGGGCAAGTGGAGGTCACAAACAGAGCCTTGGAGAACATTCTAACCAAGGTTGTAAATAGAATCAGAAAGGATTGGGTAGACAAACTTATAGAAGTCACTTGGGCCTACAATACCACTTGGAAGACCACCACTGGATTTACCCCATTCGAATTAGTCTATGGAAATAAGGACTTGTTTTCCATTGAATTTGAATATAATACACTAAGGATGGAAACTCGGTTAGACTTAGACATCATTGCAGCATAACAAGAAAGGTTGATCCAACTCAATGGTTTAGATGAATTCAGATTGTAGGATCTCCTACACAGTTAGGTAGTCCAGCTACAAAGGAAGATTTGGCGTGAAAAACACATTAGGGAGAGAGATTTTCAAGAGGGTGATTGGGCCCTTCTGTATGATTCAAGATTCAAGGAATTCAAAGAAATAATGACAAGATGTTTGGGCAAATGCCTTGAGAATGGTTCTAGCCAAATCCGAACAATTGATGAGGAAGGTATCCCCTTACTTGTTAATGGTTACTGATTGAAATTGTACAAAATAAATCTGTCAAAGGAGGATTTTATTAGTTCAATTAGAAATGAGTTGAATGTGGTTGAGAGTCTCACATCCCGTAGTCCACCAAGCTTTTGACTAGCAAGAGAAATATTAGAAGAGAGAGAGAGAGAGAGAGAGAGAGAGAGAGAGAGAGAGAGAGAGAGAGATAAAATAAATGACCTAGGTGAAAACCTCTATGAGGCATCTAAGGCCAATTCTATGGTTTAAAACCTCTATGAGGCAACCCGAGAGAAAAAAAGAAAAAGAAAAATAAGATGAAAAGATCCCTAGGTGAAAACCTCCTCTAAGGCGCCTTGGTGATGATTGCAAGTTTAAAACATCCCAGAGGCAATCTGCATGTCTCAAAAAAAAAGAGGAAAAAAGGGAAAAATGGAACACAAAGAGGTAGTACACATAGGTAAGAGAGTCCTTACAACAATTCTACTAACATTTTCTTTTACAAGACTCTAGATAGTCAAGAGAACAACAATTGAAGGAACAGAGTCCACAATCCATTTCTCTATTCCCCTAACCTAACCACTACATTTCGCTCATCATTTACCCATCCACCTACCATCACCTTACATTCCTCCATCACCTAGCAAGCAACTGCACCAAATGTTTCCTCAATTATGTAGTGCTATAAGATTGTTCTCAACTGCCACATGATTGTCTTGAACTACTACAAGATTGTCCCGAACTGCTACAAGATCGACCAAAAATGCTACAGGTTTGAGATATGCTTAGAAAAATGTGTCAAAATTCATGTTTTTCCTTTGTAAATGTTAAGAGAGGTTCATCAAACCTCCTTCACCTCTCATCCACTTCATTTAGCTAACTCCATTCTCAAGATTTTTCCTCTGGCCCTTAAAAAACAACATAAAAAAAGGACTCTACCTTCACTCTTTTTCACAAGCTTTCACCACCATCATAAGCTTTTGTTCTTGTCCCTAGGCTCACCATGATTGATCAAAGTGCCTAAATGTAGTACGAGGTTTTGGGAAGGAACTGTGTGACTGCTACAGGAAGGAGATCAATCATGTAGCAGCCTTCACAGATCCAACAAAACCATAGGAAAAGGATTGTTGCACCTCAACAATGAAGATCTGGCCACCCTGGAGCATCAAGAGTCCATGCTTGAGATTTGGGGAAGTAACACCATCCATGAGAGGCAGCTCCAAGGTCACCAATTCACTCCAAAAACAGTAGATCGAACACTGGAAAATACCTTCATGAAAGAGATATTTATTAGTCAAATACATCATCATATTGTTTTGTTTAATGAGGACTTGTGCACAAGAAAGAAAATGGAAGGTAGCACCTTTAAAGAGTATTTGATCAATCATTGGTTCAACAACAACATGCATGCATCTCCATCAGCTCAACATCATAGGTAGGCTCAAGTATGACACCCATCACCTCTTCCTTATGCACATAATGGTTAAAACAAATGTGTTTAATGAGCGAGAATAGAGTTTTTATGGGTTGGAGGTGGCTAGTAAACTTGGCCACGTTCGATTAGTAAATTGCAGTCTACTAAACCACCCATTCAATATGGAAAATTCAAAGTAAGGGAAGTGACAATTATGATGAGTGGGGACAATGACTAAAATAAGGAATGCGTGTAGAGGTTAGGTCACTAAACGTGCCAAGCCCATTAGCAGAAAAAGGAATAAAAGGACAAGGGTCAATTTCAGTTGTATCGATGCTCATTCCCAAAATAGTTAGAGATGCCCATCAAGATATCGAAGGTTGAGCTAGATGATACAAGGGCTTCGTAGGGAATTCCTTGATTTTCTATGTTCTTATTGCATAGTTCAATCTGCAAAGAGCATTTTAAGTTGGCATGTTTGGTTATATCATTACAATGTAGAGAGCTTGACAACCTTTCAGGATTTGGGCCTATCAAATGGTTTCATGTTGATTATCTTATAGTTTATATATCGAGCATTTATGGTCATATTCATTGTCCTTCATCCTCTTTCATTTTTAGAGGTCTTTCTAGTGGATGCCCTCATTATTTATCAGTAGTTGCGCTTATCACCCCAAGGTAGAGAATGAGCAATCGACATGGTGGAGGGGTAATATTTGTTTTAAAAGGGTGCAATATTTTTCTTATGATTCAGTGGCTACTTTGTTTCACTCTGTGCATCATGAGGTGCAGAGGGAGGTCTTGGATTTGGAAAGAAAGGAGGCAGGGGATTGCCCCAACTATTCTGACTCTGAATTGGTGGGAGTGGAAGCTAAATGGATCCCAAATATTGGTAAATTTTGGAAACAAAGGTTGTACTTCATGAGTTCTTTGGCTTTAAACAAACAAACAACAATATTTCTGTGTCTTCTCTACCATGATAAGTGGGCATAAATCTATAATGTTTTCTCCTCCATAGAGGATGTCAAAAGAATGCTTTAGAATGTGCGTTTATGTTTGGATAATGTCGAATCTCATTAGGCACGAGTGGAGAATTATATTGTGATTGATTTTGGCTTGGGAGGTCTTATTGATCCTCCAGGTAATAGTGTTCAAACTCTTGCATTGATCTCTTCAAATAATGATTAGCAAGTGGTGACATGTACCTTTTCTTTTCATTTTATCAGTGATACTCTGTCGTGGGATGTTATGGTTGGTCTTCTATGCTTTTGGGTTGTATTATGCTTTCTTAGCCATAGTGCAAGCAATGGAGTTAGTCATGTTTTTTAGATAAAATGGTATGGTCTCAATGTCATGGCATTTGTGTTTATGGTGTAATTTTGGAGCATAAAAGTGGCAGTGGGTTGTAGAGTTGTTGACAATTCTCTAATTGAAATGGTGTTTTTCTATCTTCAATGGACATGTATGAAACATCCTTTTGGCTCCTAAGTTTTGTTTGGATTGCTGAAAGAGGATATTTGATGCTTGTCCTCCTATACATGATGGTTGGTTGATCCTAATTCACTTGTCATTGTCTCTTTTTTGGTTCGCTTTGAAAATGATGTTGTATTTCGAAGATTGGATGTCTGGGTGTGGTTCATTTTGGCTTTTCTGGTGTATTAAATCTTCTGTGTCATGTAGGGAATTTGGGCACTTGTCGATTGTGTAAAATGGGGATTATATGAGTCAGTGTTGTAGTTTTTTGGAGGTTTGGTTCATAAGTTGATTGAATTGGCCATCTTCTGAGCCAATGCTACTTATGTACTCTGTGTCTTTGAAATGAAATATAAAGGCTTATGTTTACAAAAAAATGCTTAAGGTATTTCATCAAATCCTTTTATAATGTTCAATTTTGTCGTATCTGTTTATGTGTTCGAGCTCAACTTCATTGACATTAAAGGCACATAAATATACAATTTTCATGTTCAAACTTTTTTTTGATATACGCCAACCAATATGATAAAATTCGTTGTTCGTCAGATTAGCAAATGTGTCCGTTAACAAATTATGATGTAAAACTTATTTTTAAAGATTTCTTTAGAATAAACTTTAATTTTAAAAAATTAATTGAAATTAAATAAAAAGATGTAAATATTTAAGATTTCCTAATATTTGGTTGCCATATAAGTTAAAAGAAATTGTTTACGTTGCCTTCATATTTGTTTGAAGAATGGTCCAAAATGATATACATTATGGCATTGGTGGAGATTTAATACTTATACAGTTTGTTTATAAGTGGTGGAGATTTAATACTTATACAGTTTGTTTATAAGTAATTTGATTTCCCACATACTCATATAACTTGATCCATCTATCTAATGCTTTCATTATGAAAGGTGTATTTCATTATGAAAGGTGTAAAAGGTAAAACAACAAATGTTTTTTTAATTTTTCGAGTTGTTATTAATTTTAATAAATGGTAATTTACAACCTAGTAAATTTATAATTATATTTGATAAATTTGAAAATATAAATATGATTTAAACATGAATTTATAGACGCAAGGAAATTATTTATAAAAAGTCTATTCATTGATTTAGAAGACACAACAAAAATACACAAACATCTTTAATTCTAAGACATTTTATAAAAACTTGTAATTAACTAAAAGATTAATATGCAAAATGTTTAAAGTACATGCTTATAAAAATAATTATTCTAATTTATATATATATATATATATATAAACAATCATTAAGATAATATACATAAAAGCCTTCAATCTTTTAGTTTTCACTATAACCCAAGATTATATCCCATAGTTAAAAGCACAGTATAATGTATCTCAAATTTAAGAGTGTCTAACTTTTCAACCTTATCACAATATAGTAATATATTACTATTAATATATAATCATCAATTTTGTGTGTTGCAGCTCAACTTCACTGACACTAAAGACGCGTAAGTCAACTTTCCTCTGCAAACTTTTCTTTGAGGGTCCCACAACCACAGGCAGAGGGGTACCCTTGCACTACAATCAGGCAGAGGGGTACCCTTGCACTACAATCTAATGAAGCTGGTTCTGGTTGGACCAAGAGGGATCAAGAATTCCAGTCATAGATATGGAAAGAGAGGACAAACTCGAACCAACAAATAATTATTTATATTTTATTTATCAATTATACTATTAGTCTTTAGTAGTCACTATCTAAAAGGTTAGAATTTGAAAAGAAAAAGTTGGGGTCATTATCATGATGATGAAAAACATCATGGATTATGACATTGGGGTCATTATCATCATGATGGAAAAGATCATGGATTGCCACATTACCATGCAATGAATGGAACTAAAGGTGAAGTGATTACAATATTCATAGCAGCTTGCTTTATAATAATTTTACAATATTCAATTCTCTGCCGACCTTCAGTTTTGCAACACAAGTTTATAATAATTTTACAATATTCAATTCTTTGCACCCTTTAGTTTTGCAACACACATTTCGTATCAGTGGCAGCTAACTTGCTTTATAATAATTTTACAATATTCAATTCTTTGCAACACACATTTTCGTATCAGTGGCAGCTAATTATGTTGGGTAGATTGTTCTTTGAATTGAAGTTAATGTCATTAGTTTGTAAGTTCATATTAGTAATAACTTGTGATTTGGTGAGAGTAGAGATGTCCAAAAATATTTGATGAACAAATTTATTATACATTAAACTTTAAAGATGGTTTAAATATGAATATATTAATTTGGTTAGTGTATTAATTTTTTTAAATAATTATAGATAAAGTAATCATCATTTTTACTACATATAAGATTGATAAATTAATATGTGTTACAAATACATTTATATTTTAGTTATAAGATTGATAAATTAATATATGTGTTACAAATACATTTATATTTTAGTTATACTTTTCAATAGTATCACATACTCTCATGTTAGTATGGCTGGATTACTCAACATTTTCCATACAACTGTTAAGTGAATTTTGCCTTCTATAGGCATCCTGTAACAAACCCCTGTAGAGGTAAATTTCTTTGAAAATTTTATTTTCTCACATAAGAAAGGCAAGGTAAGTCTAGAGGAAGTTTTTAATTGAAGTAGAGGGTCATTCTTCTCCTTCTCTTACTAAAAAAGGCATTAACCTCTTTATTTCTACCTCTGCACCCTAGAATACTCATAGCAAAATCTTGCAAAAATTCCCTTTTAATAATTTAGGGAAGTGTTGTGGTGTGCAACAAACCCCCATTTATATGTCTTAATCCTTAGGTAGTTATTATACAAATAAATAGGGACCCTCAAAAAATTTAAAAACATAAGAATATAAGTTTAATTTAAAGATTTTCTTAGGAATAAATTTTATTTTCCCTTTTAATAAAACCTCACTAAAGCTTGAATAACCAAAAAGGCCCCTTATAAGGCAAGTCCGACTATATCACAAATCGCAAAGTCTTAAGAGTATACATTTATCCATTGAATCAAGACTTGCGACTGCGATAAATGATAACCCCCAGAGAACGCAAACACGTTCATAATTTATAAAGGCTTAAAAAGATTAATGAGGATGCTTTAAGGCGGAAACTCCCCACACCAAAATTCATATACCTAAAAAGCCTCCCTCTCGTGGAACGCGATATCATCGCACCCAATAGAGCATTAAACCATATCATTAAAATACAATTGCATTTGATGAATTGCAAGAATACCAACAAACTCCACCCATAACATTCCAAATGGTTCTGATAGTGATAAAGTTATTTGTTTTAAAGGAAAGCACCCAAGGAAATTATATAGGTTAAACGAAGGTTCTGCCTAAATTTAAACCTAGGGCCCGCTAAACTGCCACATCATTCATCGTAATCACAATCACTAAAACTTTCTGGGAAATATCTATTCTCCGCTATCTCAACATCGTCGATTGCAATATTCCGATAATGTGATTATCGCAATCGCAAATCTCCCATGCTTAACACACAAATACAGTGATATCGCTATCGCATATCGGTTGAACACTTGAACAATGAATTTATTTCGCCATCCAAGCAACTCTTACGATGCGATATATTAATGAGTAATAAATAAAACACACTAAGCCATGATTTCGGTTAATTAATGAGTTCTAATGGTATTAATGGTTACAGGGCCCAAAGAGATTTCGTGACCTGTTTAGATTGATTTTCATTCAAACCTCTCTTTCGGTCATTTCAAAAGCTTTATGTGTTCGCATGCATTTACGTTTAACTCCTATTTGCTCTGTTTTCTCTATATTGCAGGACTTCTGCTGAAAGTAAATTGTGTGGAAAAATAACTAAATCTAAGAAGGGAAAGAAGTCTAGTGAGGCTTCTCAATCCTCTACGTTTGATGTCACTGAAATGCTTCCATTATTTTCAGACACCAAATGCACCAAGGATAGCGAGACTTCCTCTTGGGAAGCTATATACAATCCATTGGAAAACGAGGGTCCAAGAATAATTGAAACCAAAGCAACAACAGATGCTACCACTTCTTTTGAAGCTTCTTATTTTGAAGCTGCAAGTTCTTTCTTACACCGAATTACTGCCAGACCAAAGATTTTACCTTACACTGACATGGTAAAATGGATTAGAGACAACATCAACATTGCAAACCGTGCATTCCTGACTTCAAGAAAAGAGGCTATTGGTTCCTTCACAGCAGAGGATCTGAAAATAATGTATCATATACCAGACCCACATAAGGTATATGATAAAGCTTCCCTTGAGCACTTCACAAATGAGAAAGAGGATCCATTAGAACCAATTCAACAATGGAAGTCCAGTTCCAACAAGTTTAAACAAGAGAAAATGGGTATGTATCCTATAACATCTCTCGCTGCTCCCTACTCTTGTATCATATCTATGATGTGTAGACTATTTGAGGATGTCGACGCCACCAAGTTTTCTGTTAAGTGGGGTGATGAAAATGAGATTTTGGGGGTCGCCCAAAATCCCAAATTCTTTAAAGAATCTTGATCCTAGACCTGTGGTTTATGGCCCACGAAGCCTCGACAGAAGCATTCTAAACCGCTAAAACAAAGATCTTCTTAATCTAAAATAAATCTAGAGAATCATTTCAACAATTGAAAACTAGCAATAATGTCTAATTCGTCATTTGTTTTGTTGGCAATTTTCTTGGTAATGAAAGCAAACCCGGATATAAATGCAGCAAAGCTGGAATTTCCCATCCGCGTCCACGCAATCAATGAACATGTTCCTTATGAAATCGCAGAGAAGTCAAAATAATTCGCGCTGGACACTTTCTTCGTTATTGCCAGCGTAGTCCACGCTGAAAATAGTTCTCCGACAATACAGAGGGTTAGACAGAAATTAAAACCGTGGCTGCCTTAGATATGTATAACGCCTCTCACATTTACACCTCTTATTGCCGTTGACCAGACAAATAGAAACTATAGATTCACTTTCAAAATTGAACAATCGTTACGGCAAACACCAATTTAATACTACAGTAACTGCTCAATTGATCTCAACATGCGTTGATCTTTCCACAGTTCAAATGGATCAGGCATTCAATGTATTACAGGCGCTATTACAAATTGGATCCGTTCACTTACATATACGAGATAGAGTCAAAACACACATAAACACAACACACATATATAATAATATGAATAACACATTACAGTTACAGCTAAGGCATTTCAGCCTTAGAAACGAACTCACCCTCGACTACATTTTGTTCACTCACAATTTTCCTCACAAAATAAGATACCTCACACCCTATCACACTATACATTTATAAGATACATTGGAAGGATCGATCAGATCTTCTCCTAGTTTTTTTTTACAATGAAAGCTCTCCAAAAAGCTTGCATGGCTGTTATCAATAGCAAGTCTCTTCAAGACATATCCGCTTTAAAGCTACTTTAAATTTATCCACTTTAAATCCGCTTTAGCTCTGATTTAAGGTAGATTTTCCTATTTTTCTCCTTCGATTCAGCTTTGCTGTCCACGTAGGCTTTGCTATGCTTTGTTGCTAGTTGCTCCCGCATCAGACTCCCGAGGTACAAAAATTTATGACCTCCTGGTCATATGCTTCTGGTCTTCGTAATATCTTCAACTTGTGAGCTGCAATCAACCTCTGCAACAGCAAGTCCTCCTTGCTGCCTCTTACCTCACCAAGCTCTCCTCTGGACTTGGTCTTTTCGTAACCGCCCTAGGCTATTGCAATATTCTCATCTTCCTCTGCTACCTCCTTCGGCAGAATCTTACTGCTCTGATACCACCTGATGAAAATGAGATTTTGGGGGTCGCCCAAAATCCCAAATTCTTTAAAGAATCCTGATCCTGGACCTGTGGTTTATGGCCCACGAAGCCTCGACAGAAGCATTCTAAACCGCTAAAACAGAGATCTCTTAATCTAAAATAAATCTAGAGAATCATTTCAACAATTGAAAACTAGCAATAATGTCTAATTCGTCATTTGTTTTGTTGGCAATTTTCCTGGTAATGAAAGCAAACCCGGATATAAATGCAACAAAGCTGGAATTTCCCATTCGCGTCCACGCAATCAATGAACATGTTCCTTATGAAATCATAGAGAAGTCAAAATAATTTGCACTGGACACTTTCTTCCTGCCAACGTAGTCCACGCTGGAAATAATTCTCCGGCAATACAGAGGGTTAGACAGAAATTAAAACCGTGGCTGCCTTAGATATGTATAACGCCTCTCACATTTACACCTCTTATTGTCGTTGACCAGACAAATAGAAACTGTAGATTCACTTTCAAATTTGAACAATCGTTACGGCAAACACCAATTTAATACTACAGTAACTACTCAATCGATCTCAACATGCGTCGATCTTTCCACAGTTCAAATGGATCAGGCATTCAAGGTATTACAGGCGCTATTACAAATTGGATCCGTTCACTTACATATACGAGACAGAGTCAAAACACACATAAACACAACACACATATATAATAATATGAATAACACAGTACAGTTACAGCTAAGGAATTTCAGCCTTAGAAACGAACTCAACCTCGACTACATTTTGTTCACTCACAATTTTCCTCACAAAATAAGATACCTCACACCCTATCACACTATACATTTATAAGATACATTGGAAGGATCGATCAGATCTTCTCCTAGTTTTTTTTTTTTTTTACAATGAAAGCTCTCCAAAAAGCTTGCATGGCTGTTATCAATAACAAGTCTCTTCAAGACATATCCGCTTTAAAGCTACTTTAAATTTATCCGCTTTAAATCCGCTTTAGCTCTGATTTAAGGTAGATTTTCCTATTTTTCTCCTTCGATTCAGCTTTGCTGTCCACGTAGGCTTTGCTCTGCTTTGTTGCTGGTTGCTCCCGCATCATGGGGTCCCTTAATAGACGCAGCTATGAACTCTTTTGTAATGGATTGGGGCACCATTTTATCTAACAATCTGGCTATGCAAATTCGGGAATATAAGGAAAAAAGATTTATCACCTCTAGGACAATCCCACCATTTTTCATGAGTTATTATATTATGGATGCAGTCTGTTTTACCACCAATTTTCCAACTATGGTGTGGAAATGGACTATTCAAGACCCTACCCCCATTCATATATATCATAAAATTATGTGGGAGTCAAATTACCAAGCCCATTTCTATAAAATCTTCCAGGGAGTTATGGTACTAATCCACCAAGAAAGTTTTGATAAAAAGGCCCCAGGGTTATCCGATGAGGCCAAGATCGATATTTTTCGAATAGCTAGTTGGTTTGCAGAAGAACTATTTACATATATTAGGGTTTTCGGAAGCATAACTCCCCCTTGTGTCCTTCCTTGGTATGTACCTGATAAACTTCTTGCGAGGGAAATTGCTTATCTGGCTGTAGGGGATGGGGTAACCAAAAACTTGAAAGAATCCAAGAAATCAGGTTGGCCTTCTTTTCCCCTCCAATGTGGTGTTTATCCATTGCACGATTTCAAGCATGCCGTGATTGAAATTGACCACATCTTATGTTTTAAGCTCGCTACAATTCTCGACAAGAAGTATGACCCCAATAAATTTGCACAAAAATTCACTTCATTAGTTGAAATAAGGCATTTCAGCCATGAAAAGGACAATTTTGATGATTTATTTGAGTCAGCTGAGCTCTTTTCACAAGTCTAACATTTGGCTACTTTGAGACTCAATCCACTAGATTTGGCTCGTTTCCACCAATACAGGGAGAAGAGGTTATTGAAGGTCCCTTTGGACCTACTAAAAACACCTAAGCTAAATACTGAAATAGAAAATATTCCAATCCAAAGTTTAGAAAAGGGCTCAATGCAAGACTTAGAGCATGATTTAGAGAAAGCCTCAAAACACGATTCTGAGCATAACTCAGAAGAAAAATCAGAACAGGGGTCTGAATAAACATCATAGCAAAGATCACAGCCAAATTCAGAGCATGTCTCAGAGCATGACTCACATAAAAGTTTTCACAAAAGCCCCGATAAGAGTCCTTTAAAGGACATTAAAAGGGAAATTGAAAAGGCTTGAACAGAAAAGGAAATGCAAGGAATTTCCACTAAAGAACACATAGAGGAGAACCCCTTAAAAAACCAACTAGGTGAGGCATGGCAACAATTTAACCAACAACTCAAAGGACAACAAGGGGAGGATAATGTTGAAACACAAAACATATTCAACGCACCCCAGAATACTGGACAAAGCTCGCTTATTGACAAAGCTACTGACAAGACTGTTGTCACAAAAGAAATTGAAATCATCCCAGCCTTCCCCTCAACCAATTTTTTTCTTAGAATAGAGGAGATTCCTCCTCTTGATGTCTTTTATAGTCCAAAACATCGGGTTGTAGTAAAGAGACAAAGGAAGAAAAGGAAAATAGATCAGTCCTCGGTGCTAAGTCTCGAAAATGAGACAATGGATGTTGTTTGGAAGGATACTCCTATGGAACCTTCAGATAACTTGAACAAAATATCACAGTTTGCAGGATCTTATGAATCTGCTATTATTGATAAGGCAACAGAGGTCAAACAATTTATAAAGGACAAAGATGAGAGAATACAACAATTGGAACAATAGTTGGCCGAAGAAAAGAAAAATATAGACCATCGATGAAGGCACAAATGGCACAACTACAACAGAGCTTTGATCAGTTAAATCTCTAGTTTCAAGCAGAGACAAGTGCCAAAGATTCTCAAATACAACAACTGCTATTTTTTGTAGAACAATTGAAAGACAATCCTAAAGTCGAGGAGTTTGTCAAAGAAACATTTGAACTAAATTCTTTGTTATCTATGCAACACACAACATTTTGTCAGAGGCTATCAATCATCAATCCGATGTGTAAGGAAATTGATTCATTGAGGGATCAAGTATCCGATATGAGGGTCACCTTGAACGATATTAATGAGAAAATATCAGGATACATTACATGGCAGGATACCCAAGAAGGAAGGATAGCAGATCTACTCAGGATAGAAGAGACTCACAAAGATATCCTTCTCACTAAATGGGATATACAGCTGAAACATGTAGAAAGGGCAGTCGCAAGAGAAATTGATGCTGCAAGCAAGATCATTGAGACCATTAATGACAATTTATATAATTCCAACTTGATACAGGAATGCCAACTTGATACAAGAATGCCCACCTAGAGGGTCTTCCCAATATCAGAGACTTAGAAGCAAAATGGAAGGAAACTTCTACAACAAAAGAAGAAGTGATTAAACAGCTTACAAAACTAGACTGGGAAGTGTATTGGAGGTATCTAGTAAAACTGCATAGTTAGTGGTTAGTTCTACATTGTCTTGCTAACTCAACCATGCAGATTCTGCCTTCCCTCTAAGATGCAGTGTATATCAGGCAAATGCATAAAAGGATGAAACAACCTCTTGAACTCAAGCTGATGTTGGATATATATCATCTCAGACAACAAATGAAAGATTAGACACGACTACATGCTAGAACTAGTCATTTCCATTATTTATCTTTTACGTAATTTTGTCACTTATTTTCAAGAGGCTTGTTTAAGCCTCCTCAAAACTTCATGTATTGCCTATTTTTGTAATTATATTTTATTATAAAAACCCTTTCATGTATTTTAAGAAAGGGTCCGAAATATTATAAAGAAACTCTTACTAGCTTGCACTTTTGTACATTAAAGTTTCTCTTCTTAGAACCCTTGGATCAGAGTCCTAAACTTTTCTTGGAGAAGGTTTATAGAAGCTTGTACTTTTGTACTTTTCTAAACCATCTTAATAGAACAGTCTGGGTTGGAAGCTGCTTATTTTATGAGCGGACTGATATGCATTGGGTACTTTTATCTTTGTGTATTTATTTGTTCATGAATTAACAACCATTTCTATATATTGTTTATCATATGTATCTTTTTCTATACAATGATGTATCCATTCACCTTTGAACATACTAGGATTGTTATTTTTAATACATTGATGAGCAATTGGTCAAACGGTATTTGATGTGATATATGCTTTATAAATTATTTTAATTAATTATTTAATCAAAATAATTACTTCAAAGGTTTGTTTCATTTTTGTTAGTATCTATTTAATCTTCATTATCATGTACTAAGGATCATCGTTTTAGATCACACAAATATAAGTTTAAATTCCCGGGTAATATACATAAATAGGTTACACACACACACACACATATATATTTGTGTATGCGTGTTTTAAATTGAAAACCACCCCATCTATCACTTAGTTTTATCAATCAAATACCCTATCCATGCTATCACATTTTGATTGGGAAACTGGTCCCATTATATCCAGTTAGAGCCACTTATCCAAATGGAAAAGGGATGGTAGTCAAGTCCTCAATTGGGTGTTTTCCCCCATGTTGTCAGAGCAATTTTTGATGCTTCAACATTTTGGCCCTAGAAGGAGGGTCGAGACTATGAATGTCAAAGAGAACCCAATGTAAATTAACAAGCCATTCTAAGAGTTACTCACCCTCAAGATCACCTCAAACTTCTAGATCCTCCTCTAAAACTCCTATTTCTAGATTAGAAGTTGAGAAATCACTCCCAAATTTTCCTAGTACTATTCCTAAAACACCTTCTTTAGATTATAATCCTGAATCACCTAAGGTTCAGAATTTAATAAATAAATTATAGGAAACCTCTATTTCAACAGAAAATCCTGTCCCATATAAAACATCTGAAGTAAGTATCACTTATGTTTTACAACCCACTCAGATTCTAACTCATTATCAAAGTGAAAAGCTTTGGGTTCCTCCATTTGAATTTCCCCTTCCTTCTTTTCGAAAGAAAACTAAGAAATCTGAGTCACAGACATCAAATAGTGAGGTTTTATCAAGTTCCCCTCCACAAACACCTTCATTCCCTCCATTTATTCCTCTTAATGTCCCTTCTTCTCAAGGTACTGGTGCTAGTTCATCCAGCTCAAGCACACAACCTCCCTCTTCTTCCACTCAAACTTCGATCATGGCAGGACAACAACCAGCCATACCATGGGCTCATCCTAGGGTTGTCCAAATAGCATTACCCCTTCATGATCTTCATAGACATCCTGAAAGATGGCTGCCAAAATTCAAACCTAATGATGGGTTTCCTGCTGAGGAAAAAATCCATAATTATTTGCTAGATATCAATCTTAATGGAGTAGTTGAAGAAGATTGTGTAGTAAGATTATTTCCTTACACTCTCCAAGGATCAACAGGTTCATGGTATTTTTCATTACCTTCAGGATCTATTATTAATTGGGATATGTTTGAAGAGCAATGTCTAGCCAAATTTGGTGATGATCGTACAATTTCATCCCTCATCAATGATATTTCTAATTTAAAATCTAAATCAGGAGAAAAGATCAAAAAAGTCAATTCCAGATTTAATAAACTTCTAAACGAAATCCCAGCCACATCAACCCCTAGTGTTGATGTTCAAATCGAGTGGTATATTTCTTCTCTTCCTTCCAATATAGCAATTTTTGTAGATAGAGCTAATAAAGCTCCTTTGGTTGAAAACATGAAGGAGACCCTGTCTATAGAAAAGAGAATAGTTGCATTAGAGAAGAAAACAACTCAGGAAGATAGAAAAACAAAAAAGGTTACATTTAAAGATGAACCAAAGAAAAAATCCCCTAAAGATCCTTTTGATCTCGAAGGTCTGCAAAAATTCCTAAGAAACATGTCAAATGAAATGGTAGAGATTAAGAAACAAGTAGCTGAATCCTCTTCTAAGAAACTTTTCATATCCTTCAAAAGGAATCAAACTTCTAATCCCCAGCCACCAAATATGATATCCAATGTTGAATCTGACTTAAAAGAATAAGAAGAAGAAGAAGAAGAAAATGAAATGACTGATGAAGAGACTGAAGATGAAGAATTGGTTGAAGTACATGGAATGTGGGATTTCATCCTCCCTGTTTCCAATAATGAAGAATAAAAAGAAGCTCTAGCTGTTAGCACCAGGAGCAAAGGCCCTCCTTATTTAACACAATCAAATCAAAAGCAAAACACCTCAACCCCTGCTGCCAAGGAAAAGGTGCCTAGTAAAACGTCTTCTCCCAAAACTCTTCAACCAACTCCATCACCATCCAAAACCTTGGTAGTTACAGATACCATGGAATATAACATAATGGAGGACATGAAGAAGACCAGAGCCAATATCTCTCTTCATGAGCTCAGTAAGCTTAAACATCAACCAAAATTATTGTTGAAAGGATTGAATGCAATTCCTGCTTCTCCTCTTCCTGCTGCTGTTGTATCCCAAGCTGCCAGAGGAATGGGTAAACCCCCTAATGATTCATCAAATAAGGTCGATCCTACTGATGCTATCTTAATTGGTGAAAAATCCAATTCACATAGTCCCCCTTTCCTCTTGACTTATGACATCTTCAATAAAAATTTACACAATTTGTTGATAGATTCAGGGGCCTCTTCAAACATAATGCCGAGAATAGTCTGTTCTAAATTAAATGTTTCACCCCAAAAGTTTGTTGTTCATATTGTACAACTCGATGGGACAAAAGTTGAGGTATTAGGAGAAATGAACTCAGTCACTATTAGACTCTCCTCTAATCCAAAATTCTGTCAAGTAATTGACATATTAGTTTCCGATATACCCGAGTTCTACAATTTAATTATGAACAGAGATTGGTCTAAAAATATTCATGGATTTTTTGCAATAGACTGGTCTCACATGTGGCTCCCTTACAATGGAAAGCCAAATCAAATCATAATTGACTGAGAAAAGCATTTCAAGCATGATACAGTGACTAAATTTGAAGGTGAGAATGAGCCAATAGCTTTCAACACTAATATCATTGGAAATTACTCCGCTAAGTCATTTTTAGGGAACTTCAATGCACAAAGATCTCCTTTTTAGGAAAACTTTGTTACTTCCCATATGTATAAATCTTGTAGATAAACCATTAGTTAAAATTTTGTGTCGGACATTATATTTGATGGATCTAAATCCAATGATCGTGGAGGATCTGGTTGTATATTAATCAATCCAGAAGGAGAGAAAATCATGCTAGCATGTAGGTTAGAATTTGAATGCACAAATAATACTGTTGAATATGAAGCACTGATACAAGGCTTGTATAAAGAAATAGGTCTCGATATCAAATATCATCAAGTCTTTGGAGATTTAGAAATTGTTATCAAGCAAGTAAGAAACACCATTCATTGTCTCTCTAGACATTTAAAACATTACCAATCATTAGTCTAGGATCTTACTTCACATTTTCTAGCATTCAAGATCTCTCCTATACCTAGACTTCAAATGCAAGTGTTTACCTTCTGGCTAACATAGAATCTAAGCTCATACCATCAGAGGATTACAGTCTAGATAGCTGTGATATAGGTAAATTCTAAGTGCAGACACAAACAATTCCTCTAGCCCGAGAGAGCGGGTCTAGTCATAAACAAACAATCCATGGAATATTTCCTTAAGCTAGAGTCAATTAAGAGGGCCTACCTCTTAGAATGCTATTCCACTTAGTGATGATATTGCTTCCTCGCTCCAGCTATCTTTCGTTTCCTTCCTTCGCACACCTAAAAAAAGCAAACAACAACAAACAAAAAATGTAATAGCATACAATATTGTATTCAATCTACTTAATAGGTCAAGGAAAATTAAGCCATAAAGATGTAAAATGAAACTTCATGTAGGAAATCAATCGATAGTTGCATTTATATAAATAAAAAAGAGATTACAACTGGTGCCTTAACGTTGCTGGTCTCCTTTGACATATCCAGGTTCCCACACTTCTGCTAGCAATTCATGGACAACCACAACAATAGAGGTTTTAAGGCCTCTTTCCCTCTAGTCTCAAATCATACCCAAGCACACTATTCTCCCTCAAACATACACTAGAAAACTTTAGAATATAGATGTCTTGTTGATTATTCTAACTCTAAACTAAGACTAGCTTTTGCTTGGGAAAAAGAGAGGTCTTTATAGCTTGGATGGATGGGAGATGGTTCCTCTTCTCATGGGAGAAGGCCTTATCTCTTGGATTAGTTCCATCCTAATAGTGGAAATGAGCCCAAACTAACCTCCTCGACTCCATCTGACCTAACCATTTACCAGACTTCCATTACGAAGATTTTAGAGCTGGAAGCTTCGGCTCCATATTTAAAAAACTTTCCAAAAGAGGATCGACACGACTGAGAAAGGGTGTAGTCGATCCGATCAGTGCTAGGGACAGTTGTAACCCATACATATGGGCGCGAGGAGGACACAAGTCATTAGCGTCGATCTTGTAAACTCGGATAAACAGAGGATTTTTGGGAAATGATGCAAAAGGGAATTGTTCTTCTCATGAAGAGGGACACAATGGGAGTTTCTTCATGATAAGAAAACATGTAGAGTTCACTGTAGAGGTCCTCTAGGATCATGGAATAGGGAGTACAGGGATAGTGACAAAATGCTGTGTAGCAGATGCCCCCTAAAGCGTGAAGCCCGAACTAGAGGAGGGGTGAAATGCTTTACAAGTGTGTGCAGGGAACCAGAGTTCATCGTCAGAGAACCTGCAAACAAGAATAGATACATATACATCACTGAAAACTTTGAGTAATAATACATGAATCGTGGTATGGATGCATCCATCCAGAGAATGATAATGTAAATGGATCCAAGGCATGGGCACAACCATCCAACAGAAAGGATCATAATGAAACCAAGGTATGGTCACAACCATCCAATAATGAGAAGGATCACATTAACAACAAATGGTATGGTCGCAACCATCCATCTGAAAGAGACATGTAGATCAACATGATCATGTCACATTGCCTCGCAATTTGGACTTGTGTAATCTTAGCCGAGAGTCTTGCACTCCAAACAACCTGATCAAAGTACAAATCCTAACATGCGAATGAATGTGTTGAAGTCGAACATGATAAGAAGCCACTTGATTACCGGTCAATGATGTAAACCATTAACAAGCGCAAGAGAAACCACCAACAATGACAATGGATCTCAAGGTACTAGCAGTATAGTTCACAGAATGTGAATAAAGGAACTGATATCGAATACCCATGAAATCATCCGATTAAAATCCAATGATGTGAACTTGTTTTCGAGTGCGAAGAAATTGCCATTAGGGCATGCAAGCTCTAAGGTACTGGAAGGGAATCTCTCGGCCAGTGTCCCGGATAATGAGCTGAAGTCAATAGGAAGTGATCGTGTCGAAGAAGGGCCATGATGTATCCCACATCATCGACACAAGGCAAGGGGATGCAAATGATGTCAAATGGTATAGAGAATCAAGAGTAAGTGTAATTGCAGAGGGACTAACTCTTGAACATATCGATGGTCATGATGGCATGGCAGAGAGAAAATGGAAGGGAAAAATGAATGGCCCAACCCAGGAAGGTCAATGATGAAAGGAGGATACCCCAACCTGACAAAAAATAGATAGTGTCATGTTCAAGAGTGAGTTGCTGACATGACTGATTGAATTTCCAAATTTTCCCCCACCATTTTTGCAGGTACCCCAATTATTTTTTATCGCAAGCTTGAAGAGGATAGCATGTGCTTGCACTGCAAGTTCATCCTTCGGACGAATCCGACTTAGTAAGTTTAATGAGCCCTAGGAAGGAGAAGCTCATGTTCGTCATGATGACGAATCTGATGTCGTTTAATATTTTAACAAGTTCGACAAAGGTGTAACTCAATATATTTTTCATGTTTAGAGAGTTTGAAAAAGACACGGGAAAGAAAACTCCACATGGTCCCTTTTCGTACATTTGTGTCTCTCGAGCCCGAAAAGGTAGAAAATTATACTTGAGAAAACCACTTGACCATTTCAGTCAAGGAGTAGCTTTTTCTTAAATAGTTTATCCCAGCCCAAAAAAGGGGTAAATGTATATTGGGTAAACGACATTTCGCATCCGTTAACAAGTTCAAAATGATAAGAGCTCGGTAATCTTTTAGTGTTTAAAAGGTCAAAAAAGAGTTGAAAGTAGACCTCCCCATTTTATTTTCTTTAACGAGTCAAAAGAAAAAAATAATTAGCGATCTTTTCATTTGAGTTTTACGAACCAAGAAAAGAGCTTAAATGGGGCTCGAGTGTCATTGTCAACAATCTGTCCCCTGTCGTTGCACAAGAAAGGTAAATGCATTATGCAGTTCTGAGGCAAAATAGGTCAAAAACACTTTAAAAACCCTAATATTTTCATAAAAATGAATAAAAAGGGGAATAAGTAATTTTTTTTTACCATTTACCATTTTACCTTTGTGTGAAGAGTTTTTTACCCTTTTGTGCCCTAATTTCTCTAGAGCAAATTGCAGGAGATCCAGCCGGTCATTCATTGAGCCGTCAGGTGTAGGTAAGAGCCAAGACATTAAGCTCCATTTTCATACTATTTTTTCCTGTTTTTATCCATTTTTTGGGTTTCATGGGGAGCTTTTGGAAAAACAATTTCACCCTCGATCAGCGCGATTTCTAGGCACGAAATTGCACGGATTAGGGGTGGCTAAAATTGCTAACCGTGCCATTAGCGCCACTATTTTTAAAGCAGTCATGCCGATGCCGTGAGCAAAAAATTTACATTTTTTTTTGCTCGATTTGATCGCTTGAATCCAAATTTCTTTGTCAAAATATTACCATTGACTTGATTAAATGGTTTTTGTAGGAAGAAAATCGTTGAAAATGGTGGGTTGGAAGGAATGAGGGCATGATGATATCGATACTCAAGCATTATCTAATCCAAATCACTTGGAGGCTTTGAGGAATTGTGGGCTCCTCAATTTCTTTCTCACATGAGGGATGTGGGCTCAACTTGAGCTGCTACGATACCTGATTAGTCTCCGGGACATAAATCGGGAAATTTTTATCATCGGTGACCAAGAGATGGAGTTGGAGGCTTCAGATATTTATTTCATCATAGGACTGTTCCAGAGAGGGGAACCAGTGAACCTGTATGGGTTGAGGCCGATCGGGGCAAGTGTGTCCATATTACTTGCTGAACATTGCCCAGAATCTCTCAAATCCAAGAGTGGCAAGATCGAGACTGCAACTATTCAAAATCTTGTGTTGAGAGTGTTACTATTGACCATTAACAGAGTGGTTGGGTCCCAAGCACCGCATGAGACTAAAAATTCCAAGTTCCTGTATGCTATCGAGTGCACAACGCCCACTATTTTTAACTGGGCGGAATATATGAAAATCAACATGAAGCGCCAACTATCAAAAGCTAAGGCAGGAAACCTGAAGCAAATTTGCTTTGGGTATATGCTAGTGACCTTCTTCCTAGAGCGGGTTTTGTTGTTCCAATACTAGTTGACTCAAGTGGATCCGCTAATGCCATGAGACCCACGGATGGTCTGTTGGAGTGAGTTGATGCCCAGGCTTACAGGGGACCAACAAATGTCCTACAAGCCCACCTTCTTCTCATGGCTATGACGACAGCTGATCGTAGTGGAGGATTGGCCTTAGAACGGTATCAACTTCTGTGCAGATCCAGATATGCTGCTCCCAGAAGGGAAGGATTTTGATGATGGAGGTAATTTTTCTTTTTCGTTTTTTGATGTTTTTACAGTTTTTGAAATATATGTGTTCATGACACTTCGATTTTATGAATGCAGATGTTGGACCAGAACACCTTGTCGGGTTGTCCTCGATTGCCAGGCACATTGCTTGGCAGTTTGATGTCACTCCTTATCAAGAAGGGAGCGACAACAAGGAGGAGATTGTGTTGAATCTCATAGGTTTGACCCATGGAATCCCAGAGTATGCTCAGGTGGGTGATGTCCCACGCCAGTACCAGAGGCATACGATGGGAGTGTTAGATTGGATCCACTGACTGCTAACTTGCATAGTCTGAGCAGTTACATGTTATCATGAACATCATGTTATTTAGTGCATAGGTCTAGCATTCCATATTTTTGAGGCCTACGAGCCACTAATGTATAATCCCTACTGTTGAGTGATAAAAAGAGTCTTTTAATCCTCTATTTACCCTACATTAATTATCAATCCAGGTACGATTTTTTATCTCAAGAGTGTATTCAGTCTGAGGTGGTCACTTGTTCGAGAGTAATGCTTGTAGTATAGTTCTTACAAAAGTAAATGAATGCTGGAAACGAAATATAATTGTAATGGCAAGAAACTTAAATGATTTGTAACTAGATCAAGAAACTACAACAACCATCAGTCAAGGATGTAGTAACGAGAACTCTTTCCTTTGTAAACTGATGTAAATGAAAATCAATCAAAGACAAGAACTTAATCTAAGAACTTAGACAACAATAGTCAATGTTCATTACAGTTGTAGATCTTCCTATCCACACCAAAGCAAATACTGGAAATAACAATTCAATTAGAAGAAAAGGAACAACAACTAATCTATTGAAAAGATATAACAACAAAGCTTAATCTACAGGAGTGAACTGAGCAACAATCTTAACCGAAAGGATTTGGGCAACAATCTTTAACTAATAAAGGAATTGAGCAACAATCTAAGAAAGGAACAATGAACCAAAATAGATCTACAGAAATTGAACAACAAACTTAATCAAATGTAAACACATAGTGACTATAGAATCCGTAATCTTATTCTAGCATATAGAGTATTAACCACAGTTATAAAGGAACGACAATTGCAATGATAATGGAACAGTAATCTAATGAACAACAATCACAATTATAAGTAAACCGTATCTAAATGAATAGCAATACCAATCGGTAAATGAACAACAATATCAATCTGTAAATGAACAACAATATCCGAGTTAGACAGTGCGATATTATTTCAGAATGAATAGCATAACATTCTCAGTTGCAAATAATAAACTTGCTATCCAATTACTAATTCGATATAACAGAGCAATTCAACGAAATGTTTAGAAACAAAAGATTATTGAATAAAGTTAAGGAAATGTAAAGGAAATCAAACCACACGTGACTGTAATCAGAAAATAATGATACAAGAAGCAATTGATCCACTAGGGCCGGGCCCTTAGCCACCAAGGAAGCACTGTTGCGGTCACTCCAGGATCAGAAGACAGAACACCAACGAACTTATATATTAATCATAAATGGAAGAGTTACAATGATCGCTCTTCAAAGAGAGTCGATGATCAAAGTTAAGTTTACAAAAATAAGTTCTACAAATTGACAATAAAATTCACCCCCTGGGCTACCAGTGCTGTCCCTTTTTATAATGGCCAGGTGGAAGTATCAAGAGTACTGGTAAGCCTTGAAACAATGATCCATTAGGATCAAAGGATCCTGAGGGATTCACTTTGTCTTTGATTTCCAGTTATCGTTTTGTCCTCTTGCACTGATGCGACGTTTCTTCTTCCTTTTCCTGGTCCATGCGCTCTGATCTTAATTTGCTCGTCTGGATGCGATTCTTGTCAAAGGGACAACAATTGGTTCTGCTTTTTCCTTTCCTCAGGAATAGTGATTTTCCATTTTCTTCACTTTTTGCATAGAAAAAGACAATAATTAATCATTTTACATCAATCACAAATCTCCTTAATTCTATCAAAATCCTTTAACATATTACCATCTTAGAATGTAAAGAAGTTATGATTTAAAGGAAAAGATAAAGAAATAGATGGTAAATACATACCTTTTCCAATGCTCAACACACCACCCTGCTTACCCTTTTTCATGCCTTCATGAAAACATTGTAATTGACATGCAAGGCAGTTAGGGAATAGGTTGGACAAGGATTTTCATGCAGTGGTCTAAAACCATGATTTCTAGCTAAAACTTCAAAAATATGCCCTGTTTGGCCTTCAGGAAATTCATATAAGGCTCTATACCCTGGTGCAAGATACCAGATGATTGGATTTCAAAACCTACAGCCTAACCAATGCGAGCCCTCTCTCAATATGAGGTCACTATAGGCAACCAGGCGATCAACAACTAGCTTAAAATTTTCGTAATTGAATGGCTTTCGGTCCTGAACATTCCGATTAGAAGTCTTGTATCAGAGTTTATCTGCTGCTATGGCAAGGTCTTTGATGGCTAGGAAGTATTATACCCCTTGCTGGACAATTGCTGTGTGAATGAGTCCCAATGTCTGGATCACACCTTGCTTCCTCATTAAGATTCTATTCTTATTCCACAATTACAATGGGTTTCTAGGTTCACCCCTTACCCACAAATCTAACCCGTTCTCATGTCTCTAGAAGGTATTGTGGGCTTTAAGCCACTTTATCTAGTTAACAACAAAAGAGATGAATGCCTAAAGTTGGATATCACCCACAAAAGGGCTAGGGTTCTCTTCTGTTTCACCATCCAACACAAGATTATGCAAATAAAACTCACATAGAAATCGCTGGACTTTCACCCCATAATGCTTACAGCAGTTTATGAAATCATCAATAGTTTTTAACTCTATAGGCACTCCTGCCTTGACAACTTTAATTTTTAATTATAAGTACCTTTCCAGCAAAAGCAAAGCATAATTTTTGGTAGGTTCCCTACATGCTAGAACATTAGTATATCGAGAACATAAGGTATTCATTTGACTCATAGCTGTGTATATTCTATTGGTTACCTTTTTAAGTCTTTCCTCTGCCCTTCTCCATCTATCGAAATCCTCACTCTCCGATGCATTGATGTTCTTTACTTGCTGCTGTAACTTCTGATATTTCTCCCGAGGAACAGTTTCCTCTGTGAGCTTTTCTATCGTTTGTTGGGCCTGTGCCAGATCTTTTTGAAGTCTCACTATCTTCAAATCATTATCCATAATAATGTTTTTGGGCTGGAGATCTACCTGGATCTCCTTATTGCGACATCTGGTTCCTATAATCTGCGTTTCCTTCTCATGAACTGTCCGGTCGGTCGTGATGCTAGAGGACAATGCCTCTGTTTGGACATCCTTATTATAGACTGGTGTGCTTTCTGTTTGGGCCTCTGCGTTTATAACAACCGCATGATGTTCCTGTGGTCTTGAATGATATTGGGTTCGGTTGGAGTCCTTTTGGTCTTCCTTTTATGGGGTTTTGTATGGGTGGTTGCATCCTTTGTTCCAGGAGTTCTTTTTGAGGTTTTTCCCATTTTTAGGAACCTTATTTTTTGTCTGAGCTGTTTAACTAAATTTAGTAGTCTCTGTTGTTCCTTTCACAACCTTTGGATTTCATTCGTTTTCTTCGAAGGAACAACTGTTTCTTTTCTTAGGACTAGGCTTTGTTCTTCAGGGATTGTACCCTTGCCTTGGCCTATTTCCATGTTTTCTGCTTGGAACACTTCTTCAGTGTTCTCGTCCCGCTGATAAGATTTTTCAGGGGTGGAAACTCTGGGTTGATCTGCTATTTCTCGGACAGCTTCTCCCTCTACTTCTTCTTCATCATTCATTTCTCCAGATACACTCTCACTGTGAGCAGAGTGTTCTTGTGATTGTCTTTCGTCTTCCTCCTCATTGTTCATTTCTTTAGATGCACTCTTATTATGATCAGAGTGCTCCTATGATGGTTCTACCTCAATATCGAGGTTAAGTGGGTTGTGGGGTTGGATGTATTCCCCCATGTTGGCCAAACTTTGGGCCAATTCGTCTTCTTGCAGAGGGTTTTGTAACGGGCTTCCATTGGGTTGCTCTGTTTCCTCCCCATCCTCCTCGCCAAAATGCTCAATTTCCTCTTCTTCATTTTCTTCTAATTCTTCTTCTTCATTTTCCCCTCCTTCAAGTTGTGGTGGTTGCTCGTCCTCTGAGTCATATATCTCTACTGGCTGGCTACTGTTTTCTTGGGGATTTCCCAACATTCCTCTGCTTCTCCCTAATTTGACAGATTGTCTTCGTTTCTGCGCTCTAATTGATGTGCTAGCAATGCGTTTTCGTTTTGGGGCTGGTAAGGCCAATCCCCCATCTATTGAGAAAAACAATTCTTCCCAGCTACTCTGCTGTTGGGCGAGATTGTAACTGACTATTAGTCGACTTAAACCATGATGAATTACTACTGATTCTACATGATGAGATTTTCTTATACTTCGGGCAACATCATGCAATAGAGAATTTAAGTATGCGGGCACATTTACAACACATTTTCGTTTTAACACAACTAACAGTTTGAGATGGTGTGGTCTTACCACGTCTTTTCTGCCATCGCAAGTGATGTAGCTTTGCACAATCCTGGCTAATTCTACCCAAGGCTCTCCCAGGGTTGCTGGCAGGACTCCTTTTCCTTTGACAGTAAGGCTCTGACCTTCGTCGTGGAATATGGTTATAGCATCTTGAAGTCTCATTTTTTTCAGGGTCTATACTGGTCCAACAACGGGCAGTCCCGATACTTCAGCAATTATCACATCTATTACTGTTATTTGCCTCCCCCTCACCATGGAATGATATTCCTGCAAATTTTGCAGAAATTCAATGGCCACCGTCTCGTTAGACTGCTGTAGTCGGTTAAGGTAGACAATCCACCCTACTCTTACTAAGATTTCGTGTGCAGCATCGGAGACCATTAACACCTGCGGTTCACTGCGTATTGATATGCCTCCCATTTTGTTCAATCTTAGCACATTGTTAATTTTTCTAGAGCAAAAACACAGAGGTGATGATGGAACAACAAGCTCTTTAAGCTTTTATCTCGCTGTGAATTTTTACAGAGAAAAAACACAGAAATGGCGATGGAACAACAAGCTGTGCATATTGGGAAATACAATACCATTAAACTTGCTATTCCCGAGTTTTGATGGAGTCATAATACCTCCAAATAAGGAATTGGCACGTATGCCAGTGTATCATGGAGGTCACCCGTGCCCCCCTGAAATGTGATAGGCCGTCCTCAGCTGGCAAATAAAGGAGTAACGTGTTGGACAACAGTTGTACAGTAAAATAAAGGAACGACGTATAGATCCATGACATGTTTACAAAAATCGGTGGATAACTGAAATCGAGGCTTATGATGGAAATCACGAATAAATATGGAAATGCTGTGAAATGATGCGAAAAATAGAGGATAGGACAGTTTGATGTAAGTAAAAGTTCTTATGTGGTCATTATCCACTTTAACCATTATTATTGATTTATAAATGATTTTCATGTATAAAAGGTTCGAAAAAGTTGCATAACATAATCTCACTTGAAATCAATATAAATATATAAGAAGAAGGGTTTATAATGACTATTGGTGTATAAAAAATATGACTTCAATACCATCAGCAGAGCTCTGTTGCCCACAGGTGTCCATAACCTTGACAAAGTAGCTTATTTCACCCTTGGAACCATAATCCTTTGTGTATGCCTAGGAAAGTGATGTGCGATGTCAGAATGGAGGTCATTGTGCTGGCTTGGTAACTAGATGAATCACAATGCCATTCACCAGGAAGGAGTGAAAGGTGGGCAGACCGGCTCATGATGAGACCTCTTATTTCAAGGACTTTTTTTATTTTCTGATATGCCTCTTGGATCATATCCCTAGTGTGGTGGCCATAGTGGGAATGCCACTTCACTTGCTTCTTTATGATCACGGTAGGCTGGCTCTTGATGAGACCCGCTATCCTTCATCTAAAAAATCATGTTAGTAATCATATAGATATATAATTTTCTCTTTTTATTTTTTATTTTTTATTTTTTATATAGCATTTTCCTATTTATATACAGAGGGTGGCTCAACACTCCTTAAGAGTAGGGATGGTGGAAGAAGTCTGAACATCTCAATAGAAGAAAATATGCCCTTATTCTTATTCAATAATAATGATAAAAAAGAGTTCTGAAGATTTTAAGATAGAATCAACATGATAAAAATAATCAATCAAATTGGTTTTAGTGAAAATAAAGACAACAAAGTGATATAAATAGTTGTGTCATTTCCTCTTTTTTCTTATAAGTACAAAGAAATTTCTCTAAAGATAACGATTTTTCTTTAATTTGCTGATTTCAGTATCCTTTAGCTTTTGTGTTCTTGCATAAATGCATAGTTGTTCCTTAAATGAACCATTATTCACAAAAATCCTCTAAATGATAAAACACACATACATGAAAAAAATGCACTAAAAAAGTGATGTTCTTTAAAAGGAACAGTTGTTGTTCCCTAAGAGGGACAACAAAAGAATATCTACACACAAAAAACGAGGTTCCTTTAAGAGGAATAGTAAGCAAAAGAAAAAATACACTTGAAACTGTTGTTCCTTAAACGGAACAACAAAAAAGCAAGCGCAAAATAAAATACCACTCCTTTGGCGAAACAACTTAAGATCATCTGAAATCGAAACTGTTGTTCCTTCGGAAAGAACAAAATAAAGAAAAAAAATGCAAAGGAGGGTTGTTCCTTCGGAAAGGAATGAAAAATTGGCGGAAGTGTTGTTCCTTTGGAAAGGAACAACAAAACATTCTAGCAGAAGTGTTATTCCTTCAGAAAGGAACAACAAAAAATGGAAGTGTTGTTCATTTGGAAAGGAATAGCAGAAAACGAAACGAAAGTTTTGTTCCTTCGGAAAGGAATAACAAAAAACGAAAGTGTTGTTCCTTTGGAAAGGAACAACAAAATGCGAAAGTGTTGTCCCTTTGGAAAGGAATAGCAAAAAATGAAAGTGTTGTTCCTTTGGAAAGGAACAACTAAAAACGAGAGTGTTGTTCCTTTGGAAAGGAACAAAAAAAATCCGAAAATGCTATTTTTTCGGAAAGGAACAACAAAAAGCGAAAGTGATGTTCCTTTGAAAAGGAACAATAAGAATGCAGAAATGCTGTTCATTCAGAAAGGAATAGCAAAAAACGAAAGTGTTGTTCCTTCGGAAAGGAACAACAAAAAACGAAAGTGTTGTTCCTTTGGAAAGGAACAAAAAAAATGCGGAAATGTTGTTCCTTCGGAAAGGAACAACAAAAAGCAAAAGTACTGTTCCTTCGAAAAGGAACCACAAAAATACGAAAGTGTTGTTCCTTCGGAAAGGAACAAGAAAGAATGTGAAACTATTGTTCATTCAAAAAGGAACAACAAATAGTGAAAGTGATGTTCTTTCGGAAAGGAACAAAAAAATGCGAAAGTGCAGTTCCTTCGGAAAGGAACAACAAAAAAAAAGAAAGTGCTGTTCCTTAAAGACGAAAGTGCTATTCCTTTAGAAAGGAATGAAAAAATGCAAAAGTGATGTTCCTTCGGAAAGGAACAACAAAATGGCAGAAATGTTGTTCCTTTCATTGTTCCTTGGGAAGGAAACAACAAAAAGGTGGAAATGTTGTTCCTTTGGAAAGGAACAACAAAATGCAAAAGTGCTGTTCCTTCGGAAAGGAACAACAAAAAGGCGGAAATGCTATTCCTTTGGAAAGGAACAACAAAAATGAAAATAAATGTAGAAATGCAAAAATATGTACAGGAAGTAGTTTATACAAGCATAAAAGAAAAACTTATGTGCAAAATTTTAAGAACAAAGAAATTATTAAGTGAACCAATGTCGAGGAGGGATTATTTTCCTCAGCAAGAATTTGCATATCAGAATCTTCTCGGAGCTACTGGTAAAAGGATTCCCGAGTAAGCAGTTTATGGTACAGTCGCATTCGGTGGCCATTTGCTTTAAATGTATCCTAGATCCGTCAATAGTAGTCAAAGTAATGCTGCCATTTTCATGCACTTTCTGGATTTCATACGATCCTAGCCATCGAGTCTGAAGTTTCCCCGGAAAATCCTGAAATCTGGAGTCATATAGGAGTGCCCAATCTCCTTCGTGGAAGATTTTCTTTTTGATCAGGGCATCGTGCCATTTTGCTCTCTGCTGTTGGATTAACATAGTGTGTTGAAGAGCCAAGAGCCTAATTTCATCTAGCTCATTAATTTGATGTAATCTATTAGTCTGGGCCTCATTTAAATCCAGACCGATCTCCTGTGTTGTTCTTAATGTTTGTATTTCAAACTCTATTGGAAAGATGGGCTCTTTTCCAATTACTCATTGATATGGTGAATAACCGGTGGTATTTTTCCACGTTTCTTGGTATGCCCACAAGGCCTCCGACAATCTTGAAGCCCAATCATGCTTATGTGATGTAATGGTTTTTCTCAATATTGTCTCTATCACTTTATTTGTGCTCTCTACTTGGTCATTTTCCTGTGGGTGATATGGAGTAGTAATTTTGTGTTGAATGTGATAATTTTTTAATGTTGCAGCGATTTTATTACCTACAAACTGTGGTCCTCCGACTGTGATTATGTCCCTTGGGAGGCTATATCACAAAAATATTTGGAACAGGAAATGAATCACAGAGTCCTCTGTAGCTCTTGGAAATGCCTCTACTTGAACCCATTTGGTAACACACTCTGTTGCTACTAGAATATATGTTTTTTGATTTGATGATGGGTTGATCGGACCAACAAAATCGAGCGCCCAATGCTCAAATGGTTCGATTACTAACTGTGGGTTTAAAGGCATTTTGTCGGACTATCCAGGGCATCCTGCTCTTTGTCAAGTGTCATAGGCTTGAACAAATTTCTTAGCGTCTTTAAAGATTGTGGGCCAGTAATAACCGGTTTGCAAAACCTTATGACCAATCCTTCGATTTGTGAAATGTTCGCCACACGGTCTGTCATGACAGGCTTTTAGAATGTCAAATATTTCGTCTTCACGGATGCATTTTCTGATGGCATACCTGCCCCTGTATGAAATAGGTAGCCCCCAATCTAATAAAATCAGGTACTACCTTGCACAATCTGTTTTTGTTCATTGGGGGTTAGATGCTTTGGTAATTTTCTTATTGCTAAATAATTTGCAACATCAATATACCAAGGTGTCTTGACATTAACAGAAAACAAATGCTCATCTGGGAATTGATCTTTGACTGCTGCTGCATCCACTAGCTTCGGCATTCGTGAGAGAAAGTCAACTACAGGATTCTCTTTTCCAGGTCGATCTTATTGTGATGTCAAATTCCTGCAACAAAATCAACCATCTTGTTACCCTACCATTTGTAATAGGTTTATTTGCTAAATATTTTATGGCAGAGTGATCTGTATATAAAACAACAGGATATCCAGTGATATAATGCCCAAATTTATTTACAGCATGTATTATAGCTAAAAACGCTTTTTCAGTAACCGTATAGTTTAGCTCAGTAGGAGACAAATTCTTGCTAATATAATAAATTGCATATGGTTTTTTGTCTTCTTCCTGCCCAAGGACTGCTCCAATAGCTGTGTCTGAAGCATCCGATGAAATTTGAAATGGCAGGTCCCAATTTGGGCCTCTGAGACTGGGGCTGTTGACACAAGCCTTTTCAGATCCTCAAAAGAACGGTCGCATTTATCTGTCCAAAAAAAATCAACATTCCCTGTCAGTGAGTATAGAGGTGCAGCGATTTGAGAAAAATGTTCTATGAATCTCCTATAATAACTAGAAAATCCTAGAAAACTGCGTACCTCTGTTTGTGTGGTAGGATTAGGTATTAACAATATTATTTGAATTTTGGTCGAATCTACCTCTATTCCCTTTTGGTCATCATCATATAACACCTTTCATGGCTCAAGAAAAGCCTGGTGGTAATGCATCGTTGTAGCACCTTTTCCAATGTGTCTAGTGCTGGTTCAAAATCATCTCCGTATGGTTTGAAATCATCCATGTATACTTCAAGCCCTTCCTTTATTAAATCTAAAAAGATGCTGAAGATGGCCCTCTGAAATGTGGCAGGGACATTGCATATGCCAAAGGATAGGACTATGTAAGCAGATGTTCCCCAAGGACAGGTAAAAGTAGTTTTGTCCTGGTGTTCAGGGGCAATCTGAATCTGATTGTATCCACTGAAGCCATCCAAGAAAGAAAAGAATTTATTTCCTGCTAATGTGTCTAATACTTGATCAATGAATGAAAGGGGAAAGTGTTCTTTCTGGGTTGCTTTGTTTAATTATCTGTAATCTACACAAATCCTCCACTTTCCATTCTTCTTTGGTACCACTACTAGCGGAGAGACCCACTTGCTATCGGAGATCGGATAAATAAAGTTTACATCCAAAAGTTTTTGTAATTCAGCTTTCACAATATCTTTCAGATGAGGGTTGAGTCTCCATTGGGGTTGGCGAACAGGTCTAACATCTTTTTTTGTATAAATGTGGTGCATACACAGTTGGGGATCAATTCCCTTCATGTCTGGATAATCCCATGCAAAAGCTTCGTTATATTTTCTCAGTAGTTGCAACAACTTTTCTTCTTGTTCAGGAGTCAAGTTATTATTAATGTTCAAGGTTTTTCCTGGCTCAATCTCTATAGTTTTGCTGTTTGAAACAGAGGTAGTGGGTATTGTTTGATCATGAGTGTCTTTGGGAGGATCTTTTTCTAATTCATTGTTAAAAGCTGCCTCTATCATGTGACATTATACATGGGATCTAGATTCTGATTGGTTAATGAAGTTGTTAATAACATCATCAGTTTGATCTTTAAAATCGAGGGCATATTCTATAGTTAATGGGGACCTAATGTTTTCTGTGAGGTATAATACAGGCTGTTTGTTAGTTTTTATTATTGTTACACTTGGCTGGGCTGGAGGGTATAGAGCTAAATTCTTGATATTGCTCCCTCTAGTTATAGTCATACTTCCTTGTCAACAGCCAATGTAAGCATCAACAGTCGAAAGCCAAGGTCTACCTAAGATTGACGGATGTCCATCGAGTCGGTTTTTAGGGATGATTATCAGAAATTCAGCAGGATATTCCCAGGAATCTACGGATACCATTATATCGTGAACTGTAACTTCTGGTCTAACCACTGATCGGTCAGCCAATTCCAATAAGGTGGAGGTTGGTTCTACTAATGTGATGCCCAGTTTTTGACAAGTGGTGGTTGTTAAAATATTAATTGCAGCTCCTAAATCAACTAGGGCATTTGAAAAGGTTTGTCCATTGATTTGCACTGTCACTATAGGATTCCTTGGGTCTTCGTATTTGACAGGTGCTTCTGTTCCTGATAATAGATCAGATAGGGTGCCAACTACTTGGACTGTTGGGTTAGTTGTTATTCTCCTCTTTGGCTTCCTTATACATAACTCTTTGACGGTTTTTGCATATATTGGGATATCTTGAATAGCTTGGAGGAGTGGTATTTTTATATACAAATTCTTTAGTTCTCCCAGAATATCAAAGACAAGATGCTCGATAGGGCGCAGTATGATTAATCATTCTGGGAATGGGGGAGAAGATGTGGTTTCTTGGTCATGAGTTTGTTGTCTGACCACATCTTCTTCTTGTAATGGTTGTTCTGCGGGTAATTGATTTTCAACTTGAACATTTTTATCTCCCTCAGTTTCTATAATGTGCCCAAACCTTAATTGAAGGTCGTTGCACTCCCTTAGATCGATTTCTAGTTCTGGTGATTCAATTATTTGAATAGATTGAACCAGTCTGTTGCTTGGGTTTGGATTGGGTTGGGATGGGAGTTGCGGTCTTAAGTTGGACTGGGGATTTTGTTGTAGTGCATATGGCATTGGTAGTGTAGGTTGAGGGAGTGGAATGGTTCATGCTGACTGATTCATCGGTATTTTCCAGTTTGTCTGCTAGGCTTGACTCTGCGAAGTGGGAGGGGACCATTGTGTTGGATATGCATTGTTTTGCCAATATGGTGGAGAATAGGGAAAATTTGGCAAATTAGGCTGGCTTGTTTGATTCGGCCATGGTGATGAAGGAAATGGTTGTTGTGAACAGTTTGAAAAGGGCTAATTTTGCCACATTGTATTATATTGTTGAGCATGATATTGTGGAGGTTGGAAAGAAGCAGATGGATCGAAGGACATACCTGTTGTTGAGGCTGCCATTGACGACGCTGATTGAGTAGGTACACTGGTTCTGATTCTTCTTCTACTTCTTTGTACACTGCTTTCAAACCCAGAAGTGAGGGGCAGTTCTCTATGGAGTGATCTTTTGTACAGATAGCGCAGACTTGAACTGCATCTAGTGGGCACTCTTTATGGCTGTGTTTCTTTCTGCATCTGGGGCATAATATTGCCAGGTTTTGCTCTACTTCTGCTCGTTTTTGTTTAGCTTGAATAATATCGAGCTGGGTTGTCAGAGTCCCCAATATATTAGTTTTGAAATTCTCTAGTAAATTTCTGATTTTTGCGCGGGTTACTCCTTCACCGAAGATCTTGTTATCCCTTGTGAACCTGTCACATTCCACTGGTTTTAGCCTTGTACTCCCTCATGAACTCCTGAAGCACAAATCAATAATGTCAGAAAAATTTTCTTGATAGATGTCACCTTTTCACATAATATTTAGTGTTTCAACCCATTGTTCCTTCATGCCTTTAATTAATGTCATTTTTAATACATTGTCAGGTAAGGGTAGTGATGCATAAGGTGATCTCTAAAGATTATACTGAAAGCATTCAACATATTCTTCTAGTGTCTCATTAGGTCTAGCTACCATCTGGAATATTTCATCCTTTAACTCTCTAGACCTACAATAATCCTGATATTTCTTTAAGAAAGCTCCTTTCATCTAATCCCAGTCGTTTATGACACCTCCACCTAACCCCATAAACCATTGTAAAACAACCCCTTTTAGTGTGGAGGGAAATAATTCAACTTTTCAAGATCAGTGGTATAGTCATACCCCCTGCATAGTACATCGAATTCAAACAAAAATGAATTTGGATCTTCTGATGTTAGGCCATGGAATGTAGGGATATGCTAGAGAGGAATGGCTTTCATAGGTGCATTAGCTGCAATATCCACAATGGGATATTGCAGTGTGGAGGTTTCGGGTGTCTGCTGGTTCTAGGCCATTTGGTCAAATATGTGCCAATATCCTTCTGGGATTTCTAAGAGTGTATTCCTGGGCTGGTTAGAAGGAGCAGGAAAGGCCTTAACAAGAATGGCCTTAACAACACTTCCTTTGTCTGGGATGATGAGAGTTCCTTGTTGAACTAATGTCTGGGATGATCTTAGCTCTTCAGGTTCTTCAGCTTTGTTCTGAATGATTTTGATAGCACTTCCCTTATCTAGGCTGCTTAGTGGCTGAATTATTCCAAGAGGAGATCTCAGTTCTTCGGTTTCCCCTGTTTCTCCTCCTCCTCGACAGAGATTACTAAGGTTCCATTCTTGTAACTATTTTGGGCTAGGATTCTTAATTTCTTGAAAATCTTGCTCCTTTGTTTTGTTGTGTACCTCAGCAAAGGCTATAGATGGTGATTCTGTGGCCTAAAGGGAACTAGTAGGTTGTCTAGAAGTAGCTTTTCTAGGTCCTATTGACGGCTGAGATTCTGCTTTTTTAAGGATTTTGTCTATAAAGGTTGATCGGCCAAGGGTCACCGGTCCCTGAGCTTTATCAGGTTCGGGTAGTGGTTTAGGATTCTTTTCAGGCTTTTTCTGCTTAGTCATGCACACAAATCAAATACTTATTTCTACCCAAAAAAATCAATAAATCTGCAGGAAAGCGGGCGGGGGAGCAGGGTTGTTACATGCTCCATACACAGGTTCTTACCTTTTGTTTTTAAAACCCAATTCTCTCCTAGCAGGTACTTACACTACTCTCTTTTCAAAAGAAACAAATGGCTACACTCTTCCCCGGCAACGGCGCCAAAATGTTGAGTGATAAAAAGGGTCTTTTTAACCTCTATTTATCCTACATTAATTATCAATCCAGGTACGATTTTTTATCTCAAGAGTGTACTCAGTATGAGGTGGTCACTTGTTCGAGAGTAATGCTTGCAGTATAGTGCTTACAAAAGTAAATGAATGCTGGAAACAAAATCTAATTGTAATGGCAAAAATCTTAAATGCTTTGTAACTAGATCAAGAAACTACAACAATCATCAGTCAAGGATGCAGTAACGAGAACTCTTTCCTTTGTAAACTGATGTAAATGAAAATCAATCAAAGAAAAGAACTCAATTTGAGAACTTAGACAATAGTAGTCAATGTTCATTACAGTTGTAGATCTTCCTATCCACACCAAAGCAAATGCTGGAAATAACAATTCAATTAGCAGAAAAGGAACAAAAACTAATCTATTGAAAAGATCGAACAACAAATCTTAATCTACAGGAATGAACTGAGCAACAATTTTAACTGAAAGGATTTGAACAACAATCTTTAAATAATAAAGCAATTGAGCAGCAATCTAAGAAAGGAACAACGAACCAAAATAGATCTACAAAAATTGAACAACAAACTTAATCAAATGTAAACACACAACAACTTTAGAATCAGTAATCTTATTCTAGCATACAGAGTATTAACCACAATTATAAAGGAACGACAATTGCATGATAATGGAATAGTAATCTAATGAAAAACAATCACAATTATAAGTAAACCATAGCTAAATGAACAACAATACCAATTGATAAATGAACAACAATATCAGTCTGTAAATGAACAACAATATCTGAATTAGATAGTGCGATATTATTTCAGAATGAACAGCGTAACATTCTCAGTTGCAAATAATAATCTTGCTATCCAATTACTAATTCAATATAACAGAGCAATTCAATGAAATGTTCAGAAACAAAAGATTACTGAATAAAACAAGTTAAGGAAATGCAAACGAAATCAAACCACACACAACTGTAATCGAAAAATAATGATACAAGAAGCAAGTGATCCACTAGGGCCGGGCCCTTAGCCACCAGGGAAGCACTGCTATGGTTACTCTAGGATCAGAAGATGGAGCAACAACGAAGTTATATATTAATCATAAATGGCAGAGTTATAGCGACCGCTCTTCAAAGAGAGTCGATGATCAAAGTTAAGTCTATAACAATAAGTTCTACAAATTGACAATGAAATTCGCCCCCTGGGCTACCAGCGCTGTCCCTTTTTATAATGGCCAGGCAGAAGTATCAAGAGTACCAATAAGCCTTGAAACAACGATCCCTCAGGATCAAAGGATCCCGAGGGATTTGGTTTGTCTTTGATTTCCAGTTATCATTTTTTCCTCTTGCATTGATGCCGTGTTTCTTCTTCCTTTTCCTGGTCCATGTGCTATGATCTTGATTTCCTCGTTTGGATGTGGTTTCCTGTCAAAAAGACAACAGTTGGTTCTGCTTTTGTCTTTTCCTACGGAATAGTGATTTTTCATTTTCTTCACTTTCCGCATAGAAAAAGACAATAATTAATCATTTTACATCAATCACAAATATCCTTAATTCTATCATAATCCTTTAACACATTACCATCTTAGAATGTAAAGAAGTTATGATTTAAAGGAAAAGATAAAGAAATAGATGGTAAATACATACCTTTTCCAATGCTCAACACTTGTGCGCCACCGACGTATTTCGAACACACATATTATTTTTTGAGGCTTTGATGTATGACAAACATTATTGACACACATATATATATGTTATATTTTCTTGCTCACTATGATACAAATGTAGAATTTCCCACTATAGATCACCTGATAATGCAATATACTAAAGCAAAATACTTGATCTACTTCTACAAACAAACTTGCGGAAGCTTAATTGATTTTGAGCAAGATAAAATAAAACACATATAACAGAGAATGAGAAATCAATCAGACATGAACATAGAAGAATACTATGGGGAAAGCCTCAGCTACAAAACCCCGATCTCTGTATTATCATACAAGTGGAAATATGTTCGGATTACACAAAGCTTTAGCTCACAAGCTATCCAACTCTCAGTAGAATCCCTCTGATTCTCGTAGACAGTCAAAGGATTCTCACAAACCTTCTCCTCTTCCCTCCAAGCCTCCTATTTCTTTGTGTAGTTTCTCCTAGGGTCCAATGCTGCCACCTATGTGAATTCACCTCTTACACAACTCACCAAACTCAGAAATAACTGTCCAATCCTGAAGGAGATAATTCCTTCTGCATGGATGAGTTTCCCATATAGGAAAAATCTTCCAACTGATAGTACACTGTCCCTTCCTCTGATATCAACTAGGTCTCTAATTGAACTGACATGCATGAGTTATTTATGAGAGAATATTCAGTTATCTGAAGTGCAGCAGTTACATGCGTTCATGCATTAACTAACTAAACTCACAATTAGTTCCACAAACTGTTGGAACTAATCTAACTGGACTTAACTTAGTTAACTGAGCTAACTAATTACAACTCAAAGTATAACTCATCCTGATCTCCTTAATCAAGGGATAACTTTCTCAATCAAAGGGGAAACTATTGCATATTTTCACATAGACTTCATGTTTGATTTTTACAACTAATTAACTCAAGATGAATTAATTAATTGTTTTACAAACAACTGCTAAGATCAAATTCGAATTTTAATTCTCAATTTTAGTTCAGGGACTAACTAAAATTGGAATCTATCCCGAAATGCTAGTTATAGAAATGCTATTTTTAGCATTTCTATTTTATCATTCCTTGTTGCTATCTCCAACACTGGCACCTGAAATGCTATTTATAACATTTCTTGTTGCTATTTTCAACACTCCCTCTCAACAAGAAAGGCATTCAACTCGAACCTGATCCTAAACCTTCGGAATGTTCTGCATGCAACACTTCTCCCTAGTGTTGTTGCTCTAGCAACTCTAGAAACAAAAAAAATATCCAACCTGAATTAGAATGATGCCTCTGTCATCAAAGTCTCTATCTACTATTGCCTCTGTCGACTAAAAACTTTGCACCTCTGTGCTCTTCATTATCAGACTGCTCTAGCCTCTGTCACTTTGATCTCTGACTCCATCAATCACACTGATTCCTCCTACTGCATCGGTGCTACTGCTAGTCCTATCTCCCAACACTGCATCTGCACTGCACCTCCTCTCATCATGTTGCATCGTGCTGTCCACTGCTGCACTACAACTCAGTTACTGAGAAGTAAGTAACTGATCTCCCTGTTGGGCTAGAAACACCCTCTGATGCTAAAGCTCCCTCTGTCATTGACAAATTCTCCCTCTTTGACCTCTGCACTACTGCAACAACTCCCTGCATCTCACACCATTGCACACCTCTCTATGCCATCCTGGACTGGTGCAACACTCCTGTGCCTCTTGCATTATTGCAGCCTAATAGCTTTGCGTTATCTTGGGACTCTTGCACTATAGTTCTCTCTACCACTCCATCAGCATCTGTCTCTACCCACTCAGCCAGTCCTGGTACTCCTCGTCGAGGCTCCCGTAGCAAGGTCTAATCAAAGAGGTTGGGTACCTCAATGATCCTACCCCTATTCCAGCCTTCTTGGGACTGTCACTCCACATCGCCCCACCTCTGACCTAGAGGTATGGATGCATGTGATCCCTCTACCAACTTGGCTCGAAATTTCCTCTACTGGAGGTCTCTGCATGAGTGGATTCCTCCACTCAGTCTCCTCTCGGCTTCTCTAATTGTGGCTACTCCACAACCTCCTGAAGTTGCTTCACCAATTGTGGCTCCTCCACAATTGTCTGAGACTTCTTCTGGCGCTAGATGTTGAGAGGTAATATACTTTCCCTCTCAAGCACCATGTCTCCATCAATTGCCTTGCTCCTCAAGGCTTTGCATGCATCTTGAACCTCAATAGCATACAGGTTCTTGACTCGTGAACCAATCTGCTTCACCTGTCTCATGGTGATGTGTCTAAGGAAATCCTTTCCCTTATTGAAGACTACATCATAGCCTTTATCTTCCAGCATCGTGATCGATACCAAGTTCTTCTTCAGTCCTGGCACATACTTCACATCTGTCAAGGTAATGCGAGCTCCATGCTCCCTCTGAAAAGAAACCATGCCCACACGTGAAATACTATACTTTTCATCATTAATCATCGCTATGAGTATTTGAATGTATTTCTCCTCCAAGGTACTGAACAAACTCTTATCGTCGGTCATGTGGAATGAGGCTCCACTGTCAAGAAACCAAACATAACCCATCATCAATGAAACCATGCATGCGATGAGGGTAAAATCCAATTTGAACTGAGAGGCCAATGCCCCACCTTCAGATCCTTCCTTGGATCCCATCTTGGATTTCTTCAATGGATAATTTGTTTCATAATGGCCCACCTCATGACAATGAAAGCATCGCACTTTTGATTTGTCAAACTTTTTCCCACCATGGGAAGAACTCGATTTTGGATGAGAATCCTTCTCCTTCCCTTTCTTTGCCTTACTCACTAATGCAAAATTTTCTTCATCCTCCTTGGATGAAGAACCATCTTTGGTGCTTCTCCTTATCTCCTCCCGCATCAGATTTGACCAAAGTCGTTCCCAATCTGGCAGTTTCTCTCTTCCATTTACCAAGTCTTGGTAGCTATGCCAGCTCTTAGGAAGACTGAGGAGAGCAAGACTCACCATGTCATCATGCGATGTCATGATCCCTACACTTCCAAGCTTATCCCTGCAAGTGGTGAGCTTGTTCAGATATGTAGAGATCGTGTCGCCCTTTTCACACTTGATTTTCCGAAGCTTGTCTTTTAGCGCCAGCTTCCTCTGATCGCTGCTGTTCTGATATATATCTTTCAATGTTTTCCACATTGAAAATGGTGTCTCCTTCCTATGGAGGCTCGAGACAATGGGTTCTTTAACTCTCTCCAGGAGGATTCTCCTCGCTCTAGCCAAAAATTTCTTCCATTCCACCAATTCTTGGGCATTAGCTGCTGCTAGCTTGGGGACTTCTTGATCAATGAAGTCCTTTAGACCATTGTCCTCTAATACCGCTTCCATGCGATCCTTCCAGGCTATATAATTCGAGCTGCCATCAAGGGCATACTCGAGTCTTAAACCGTTGAACGCCATTGGTGAAATTTGAGATGTGATAAGAATTCAAATTCTATAATCAAGAACTTCAAACTTCTCCCTTCTCCCTTCTTTGTATATTGTTATTTGCTTTGATCACCTTTGCTCTGATACCATGTATAATTTCCCATTGTAGACCACCTGATAATGCAATATACTAAAGCAAAATACTTGATCTACTTCTACAAACAAACTTTCAGAAGCTTAATCAATTTTGAGTAAGATCAAATAGAACACATATAATGGAGAATGAGAAATCAATCACACATGAACACAGAAGAATACTCTGGGGAAAGCCTCAGCTAAAAACCCCAATCTCTGTATTATCATACAAGTTGACATATGTCCAGATTACAAAAAGCTTTAGCTCACAAGCTATCCAGCTCTCAGTACAATCCCTTTGCTACTCATAGACAGTCAAAGGCTTCTCACAAACCTTCTCCTCTTCCCTTCAAGCCTCCTACTTCCTTGCGCAGCTTCTCCTGGGGCCCAATGCTTCCACCTGTGTGAGTTCACCTCTCACACAACTCACTAAACTCAGAAAAAAATGCGCAATCCTGAAGGAGATAATTCCTTCTGCATGGATGAGTTTCCTATATAGGAAAAATCCTCCAACTGATAGTACATTGTCCCTTCCTCTGATCTCAACTAGGTCTCTGACTAAACTAACATATGTGAGTTATTTATGAAAGAATATTCAGTTATCTGAAGTGCAGTAGTTACATGCATGCATGCATGCATTAACTAACTGAACTCACAATCGGTTCCACAAACTGTTAGAACTAATCTAGCTGGACTTAACTCATTTAACTAAGATAACTAATTACAACTCAAAGTACAACTCATCCTAATTTCCTTAATCAAGGGATAACTTCCTCAATCAAAGGGGAAACTATTGCATGTCTTCACATAGACTTCATGTTTGATTTTCTACAACTAATTAACTCAAGATGAATTAGTTAATTATTTTTACAAATAGCTGCTAAGATCAAATTTGAATTTTAATTCTCAATTTTAGTTTAGGGACTAACTCAAATTGGAATCTATCCCGAAATGCTATTTATAACAATGCTATTTTTTGCATTTCTATTTTATCATTCCTTGTTGCTGTCTCCAACATTGGTACCTGAAATGATATTTATAGGATTTCTATTTTTAGCATTTCTTGTTGCTATTTTCAACAACAAATGATTTGTTTTTTTATTTTTACATGTTTTGCAAATGTCTATCCAACACATAATTAACTAATGCATCTGCCAATGTATTCATATGTCTAGGAATATGATGATATGTAATGTAACCAAAATTTCTCTCCAATAGATGAATACATAGATACATTCTCAATATCTGAGGGTTTCTGATGGAATATTTCCCGTTGAGTTGAGGAACGACAAGCTGTGAATCAAGGTTGACAACCAAATCCTGGATGCCAAGAGTGATAGCTTTTGACAACATTTCAACAACTGCGCTATACTCAACGATGTTATTAGTTGTTTGACCTAGACAAATCCCTTGAAGATTATTCAACTCACCATGGGGGTCATAAATGGCCCATGCTGCGGATGATAGGTTCTGGGTACTTCGGCAAGCACCATCAACGAAACTGATGTGAGGAGACACCGACATCTACAAAGTAGGAAAAACATAATAAGCAGGAAATCTTCTTGCAAAACAACACACCAAACCACACTGCACAAAAAATGGATGACACACTTATTGTACAAAAGTGACCATGCAAGATGACGTAAGCATAGTATTTTTTGAGAGAGTCCATTCTTAGACTCAGGTAATCAATCAACACAGATGAACACTGGAGTTTTACCATCATGACGAGTAAGCATTGACTCAGCCAAATAATAGAGTAGAACTCATATAATGATGTGCCCCCAGGCCCCTTGGGTGAGGGAGGGTTATGAGTCACATGACAACCCCATTGCAATAATGGGCAATCGGTAAAAACTCAGGGAGGGAGAAAAAACCTGAATCAATGAAGAGATAAAAGTGCCCTCAGTTGAAAGATCTTGACAATGGTAGGCGAAACTAACATGTCAATAGGCAGCGGAAAAGAGAACTTCTCAAGACGCATAGACATGACCACCGGGCCAAAACTAAGCCACAGGGATTGAGAAAACATGTCAAGAGAGGTTTTCAAACCAAGATAATTAGAGGACACTGGAGGCGAAGTCGAAACAATTTCCATGTAATTAATTTTGGCGAGACTTAATGACATTACCTCGCCCCATGTGTCAACAAGATTCGGAGAGGGAATGACCCAAGGATTAGACTTGATTGAAATCATGTTAACAGAGGCAACATGAGGAGGCGGGACCAGAAAGATACCCATTAGAGCATGATCTTTAGAGAGTCTTGCCCCCACACTCTCATAAGGGGCACCAGTGTGCTTGACATACGGAACATTGAAATCTGAAGAGGAAAAGGAAAAGAAAGACAGTTGGTCAACTGTGACCATTTTCCCTTGATGGGTAAAATAAATCACGCAGAACAAGGAGGAGGCTACAACATGCATGGCATGGGTCCAACTTCGTCTGAGTAGAAGATTATAATTGAGATTAGCATCAACGATCTCTACCTCGACGTGCACTGTCTTTCCCTCCAAAGTAATGTCAAGGTTGGGTAAGACACAGAATGATCATGAATCGCGCCGTCAAAAGTTTCCAAAGTGTTAGGGGACTGGTTCAAAGTAGGAGAACCAATTGCCTTCCAACAAGAAACATACATGATGTAGGTGGAAGCATCTTCATCAATGATAGCTTTGTGAATGGTTTTCTCATTGATGATGACCTGAATGAGAAAGGCAATCTAATGAGGAAGACGTAGAATGTGGTTTTCTAGATCAAAAAATATAAGACTCGAATCAGTATGATCAATACCCCCAATAACTGACAGTAATGATTCCTGTTGAGATGGAAAACTTTGAAGTACCTTGAGGGAAGACATAACCGATGGAGCCTGAGGAAAATCCTCAACAATATTATAGTGCTAAGTGGTGTAAGCATTGGGATTGTATGAGGTCTTTCACAGCACACCTCAAGAAGGTGGTCGAACGACGAAATCAGGGTTAGGTCGCTCTATATGAAGAGGACCAAAACTTGATGGGACAGAAGAATAAGGAGTTTCTTATTTTTCTTTCTTTGTTTTCGGGGTAGGAGTTTGATAATATTTTGATCTAGTAGCCACATTAATGGTATTACTCATCATGAATACTTGTGAACCTGAGGAAGGAGATGATTGAGGCTGGTCTACCATTTGGGTTTGCTGGGAGGGAAATGGCTCTTTTACGATAGCTAGGGTCCCTTTGAGCAAATGACTAACTTCGGATCATCTGGGACAATCCTTAGTATAGTGGTCCTCCTTACCAATGAGGCATGAATAATTAGGCTTCTGTTGGGAAGCATCACCATCGGACGAGTTAGGAGGACCCTATTTTGGGGCATCGGTTTTACCTTTTCCTTTTCCTTTCTCCTTACCTTTCGGGGATTTGTCTGCTATGATAGATTGAACAATGTGGACCTATGAGGTTTTACTAGGGCTAGGTGGATTCTGAGAGGGATGATTTGAAGCAGTGCCTGGGGCCGACTTCTATTTGGAAGAAGATTTTGTAGGGGCCTGGGACACTGAACCAATTACTCCAACAATAAGAGTTGTAGCCTGTGACTTCTATGCTGTTGGATCGAACGATGGCCTCAGAGCATCGGGTAATAACTCATATAAAGTGCCAGACTAAGAGTAAATGAGATATAAGAACTGTGCACGAGCAATGGCTTGCTCCTCTGTGCTGCACCCACCCATCGCGATATCGTGAGAAATTGGAGCGACGAATGATTTTGTGAACCATTTGGTCAGTAGTTGATCAACAATATCGAATTTGATCAGGTGACGCCTACGTCTCCATTCATGGATGTGATCAGAGATGTGGGTTGCAGTATTTTTCTTGAGCGATGTAAGCAAATAGGTGCTGGTTTCATAGTGAACCAGCAACTGGAAATGCATGAGGAAAGCCATGGCTAAAGATTCTAAGTCATAATAAGTACTTCGAGGGAGCTCAATGTACCACTTGGATGTAGTGCCTATGAGAGTGCATTGGAAAAGATGGAGATGAATAGAAACGTCAACATAAGGATTCGAAGAGCACTAGAGGTGATATGTCATCACATGGGCTTGAGGATCTTCTTTTGCTTTCCCATCAAACTTCGGACAATCACTCGGGATCTTGGATGGGATCAAAGGCCAATAGGGCGAATTAAGAATTGGATCATTCATGAGTCGAGACACATCTGGAAACTCTATTGTAGCCAAGAACGAAAATTGAGTATTGAAAGGCATTGGAGGTCGATAAGCGGGTCCAACTGGAGGAGCCCATCCCTGCTGGTAAGGATTTTGTCCCCATAGTGGAGGGCTATATCCATAGGGCATTTCATTTCCCCCCACCATAGGTTACCTTGCCCGTAGGGAGGATTCTGACCTTGAAAGCCTTGAAATTATCTAGCCATAGGTTGTTGATAAGCAACATACGGGTTAAAAGGTTGTTGAGCCTGTTGATCTTGGACACATGGGTTTTGCACCTGCTGTCCATGGACATACATATTTTGAACCTATTGTCCATGGACATAATGATTTTGGACCCACTGTCCTTGGACAAGAGGATTTTGAACCCATTGCCCTTGGACATGAGGATTTGGGGCCTGCCACTGCAGGACTTGACCTTGACCTTTTCCTTGCAAATTTTGACCTTGTTGATATGTATATAAGGGTTGCTACTGCTCGATTTGGCCTTATTACTGTGAGGGATGACCTTGTGGTTCCAAAATCTGTCCATGTGGCTGCAGAGATTGGCCTTGCGAAGACATAGGTTGGGAGGTTTGCTGAACATACTGCATTTGCGGTTGCATGGTTTGCTGTAACTACTACGAGGGTTGCCCCTGCGGCTTTTGCAGTTGTCCCTGCTGCTGCATCGTCCGACCTTGCTGCTACATAGATGGCCCTTGCTGCAACAAAGGTTGCCCTTGCTGCTGTAGAGGTTGTCCTTGCTGCTGCAAGGGTACTTGGACAGTTCTCAGTTTGAAACCTTGAAATTTTCCAACTGTATCTGGCCATAGCCACCAGGAACGATGGTCAGACTGGGTTGATCCTACTTCCCAGGTTGAAGGATGTAAGGTGTACTTATCATTCCTCAGGAACCATATGGAACATAAGGAGTTTGGTACTGAACTTGAGCCTCATGAGGCTGCTGATACTAGAAATTGCTTGACCAAGATGGACCAACAAGATTTTGGACTTGTTGGTATTGGACATTGCTTGGTCCAGCAGGACCAACAAGGTTTTGAATAGCACCAGAAGAAGGCTGGTTCATCCCAACCGTGTGTATGCGAGCTACTCACATTAGTTTTGACCAACACCATAGAGACATTTGGATTCTGCCCCCCAAGTGGTGGCATAACTTGTGTACTTACTGGAGGGACCGAAGGACTGGCAGAGGCAGGACTTGAGATCGTTGGTTGCACCGGATGGGTGACTTGGACTGATGAGACAAAAGGGTTCAGTATGGTGGGCTACAATGTGATAGAAATTAGCATCTGTTGGGGGGTTAGATTCTGAATGAACGAACCCGTGGTAGGCATAGCGCGAGACGCCCAAACAGGATTATGATAAAGTGAAGAGGCACTATATGTACCTAAGACCAACTGTGCTAAAGTCACATAATTAGGAGGTAAGTTCCAATAAACAATGATGGGAATGATTCCCGTGTAGGGGAAACCTTCAGGAGGAAATTGATCTTCTTCCTCTTTGACAGTGTGTGGAGTGGAAACCTTTGAGTGACCCAGATAGGAGATTGGAATTTCACCTTCGGGTTCAATGGGTGGAAACAAGAGATGACGAACGATCGAAGATGTTCAAGGGGATAATTCCAAAGGAACACTCGGTTGATCGTACGAAATGTACAGATGCTGCGGTGATATCACAACAGGGCCGAACATATGATTCAGAAGATAAACAACTAGTCCAAGCTGACTGTTAGGAGTCGGCTAACTCTTGAGAGTTTGGATAGGGTTATCTGGAGATTTTGGGCCAATATCAAAAAGTGATCCAGTGTCTGAGGGAGGTGGGGACGATATGGCAAAGGTTGAATGCTCAGAAAAATTCCAAGTTCAACATCTTGGTCATCAAGTGACTGTGGTAATTCAGGAAATGGCTCCTCAGACAATCTTTCAGATTGAGGAGAGGAAGAGGAACTAGGTGAGCCAGATGGTTTAGCCACGATGGCTTCGCCTCAAATAACAAGAAAAGAGAGATAAATTCCAAGGCTTTAAATGTACTTTAAAAGGAATACTCATGATTTGGCCTAGAAAAGACTAACATGGATGTTATGAGATCTTGGGCAATAATTTTTTAAGACACATAAACAAACTGGTGCTCTTTCATGTTTTAAGAGTCGAGAAAGAAGCAAAGGTGACTCTATCACTTTCGATTTCAAGCGAGTTGGAAAGGACAAGCAATCGGATGATATTTTAAGCTTAAAGAGTCAAAAAGATCATATGACTACTCAAGATCATTTAGGTAAAGAGGATTACCAGGTAACAGTGAACTGTAGAATACCTATCAGTGAATCAAGAAATACGGGCAGGCGATCTCCCTGAATGCTGTGTTTGGTGTATCACGTTTACAAGGCATCATACTCAGCTTCCTATAGATAAAGGATTGTATCCTAGTGGGGTCTCCCTTTATATACTCGACGGTACAGGGAACACAAGTCCATACTAACTATGTTTAGTGCTGAAGCAAATGAAAACTGTTAGGTTTAAAGACACCGAAACACGTCTCTATCCTAGACCTTCTAGATGTGATCGTTAGGTTTCAAATGTGCCTTAGGTTAATTGATTTCATTTTAAATTTTATCTTGAATAATGTCTCAGTTTTCAGGCCTTAGCGATGTGACTCGAAAAATCCTGTATGCAGCTAAATGAGACAAGACTCTTTCAATTCGATGAATTGTTTAGACTAGAGAGGGTAGAAAACATAACCAAATGCAAACAACCAAGCAACTAAAAGCATAATGATTTTTTCACTACTTTATTTTTTAAAACAAAATAACGAAAAACTCTTCCCAATTCCTATTTTCCTAACAAGTGCACTTCAAGCAGTCCTTTCAAAGGTAAAGAGAATTATTTTTCTTTTCAAATGAAAATGCAACTCTAGTCTTCAATGATGCTAACTAATGTAACATATTGATGCAACAAACTAGAATTGTGTACTTTTCATGAAATGACAAAAATGATTTTTTTGTAGAACACTTCAATGAAGAACTTTTTGAGACAACCAATCCTGAAAAAGATGAAAATACACAAAAAGAAATTCTTCCAAACTAATGATGCAATGACTCTACCAAAAACAAGACAAGCAACGTGATCTATGTCGGAAAAGAGACGTTTAAACAATCAATCAAAAATTTTCAAACTTGAATGATGGAGATCAAAGAAATAAGAGGACTACAAACGAAATGAAAGGAGTAAATTCACCAACAACTTGACTCACTGAGTTCACAATCAGTAGGATGGATGACAACATAGATGTCCTAGAGCCACTAAGCATCCAAAGACTCAAGAAATCAAGCAAAAGAAGGCAAACCAACAAGCACATAAACCAAGCCAAATCAAGCTCTCTAGTCAAGGAGAAATAATCTAAAACAGGCTAAGAGGCAGAAATCAGGAGAGCAAGAAACATTGGTTGAGATTTGGGGCAAACCCTATTCTCCATTTATAGGCATCAACGTGATTACCTAACTGACAACAAGCACCAAAAGGAGGTCGGCGCGACTTTTTTTGAGAAAATCGATCCGATCAGCGAAATTGTTTTAGAAAAACCGCACTGGCTGAGGATTCAAAGGAAAAAATAAAAATTTCCTCAGGTAAAAACTAGACTTGCTACTGTAAATTTCAGACTCAGAGCAGTAAACTAAGCAAAGCAGAGAACAATAGAGGGAAATGGTGATACTAGAAAAGTTCACACAAAACCATGAAATTACAATCAATCAAACAGAAGGATTGTTTCCCCAGTGGAGTCACCAATTTGTGATGGAAGTAAATTCTAAGTGCGGACACAAACAATTCCTCTAGCCCAAGAGAGTGGGTCTAGTCACAAACATACAGCCTATGGAAGATTTCCTTAAGCTAGAATCAATTAAGAGGGCCTACCTCTTAGAATGCTATTCCACTTGGTGATGATCCTTCTTCCTTGCTCCAGCTATCTTTCGTTTCCTTCCTTCGCACACTCGAAACAAGAAAACAACAGTAAACAATAAACATAATAACATACAATATTGTATTCAACCTACTTAATAGGTTAAGTAACATTAATCCATAAAGATGTAAAATGACACTTCATGTAGGAAACCAATCGATAGTTGCATTCATATAAATCAAAAAGAGATTACAACCGGTGCCTTGACGTCGTTGGTCTCCTCTGACATATCCAGGTTCACACACTTCTGCTAGCACTTCATGGACAACCCCAACAATAGAGGTTTTAAGGCCGCTTTCCCTCTAGTCTCAAATCATGCCTAAGCACACTATTCTCCCTCAAACATACACTAGAAAACTTCAGACTATAGATGTATTGCTAATTATTCTAACTCAAAACTAAGACTAGATTTTGCTTGGGAAAAAGAGAGGTTTTTATAGCTTGGATGGATGGGAGATGGTTCCTCTTCTCATGGGAGAAGGCCTTATCTCTTGGATTAGTTCCATCTTAATAGGGGAAAGGAGCCCAAACTGACCTCCTTGACTCCATCTGGCCTAACCATTTACCAGACTTCTGTTACGAAGCTTCTAGAGCTGGAAGTTTTGGCTCCATATTTAAAAAATTTCCAAAAGAGTATCAGTGCGACTGAGAAAGGGCTCAGTTGATCTGGTCGACACTAGGAACAGTTGTAACCCCTGCATATCAGCGCAAGGAGGACACGAGTCATTAGCGTCAATCTTGTAAATTGGGATAAACAGAAGATTTTTGGGAAATGATGCAAAATGGAATTGTTCTGCTCATGAAGAGGGACACAATGGGAGTTTCTTCATGATAGAAAAACATGTAGAGTTCACTATAGAGGTCCTCGAGGATCATGGAATGGGGAGTACAGGGACAGTGACAAAATGCTGTGTAACAATAGGTTTTCCATAGAATTGACTTTTAGGCCATCCATTCCTGATAATGTCACCAATTGGCGAGTCTTTAATGATAATGAGGATATCATAAACTTTCTAACATCAGAAGGGTCATGTTATGACCAAATAATATATGACAATGTGCATGATAATCAGTTGAAACATAAGTCTAATCTTAATCCCATACCCAAAAATGTGGTAAAACTAGAGGATATTTATGATCTTAAGGATAGATTCAAAAAGGTTACTAATTCTAAAATCCAAAGCTCAACCTTAAGGTTTGAACTAGTAAACCTTGGAACTGATGGCAAACCTCAAAAAATTAATCTAGGACTTGGTCTGTCTCCTGATGAGAGATTAACCTTTATCCACTTGTTAAGAAAGTAAAATGGTATCTTTTCTTGGAAATATGATGATCTTAAAACATGTGATGCATCGATTATACAACACACCATTCCCATGATATCGATGATAACCCCGTGCAACAAAAATTAAGGAAAATTCACCCCAATCTAGAAAATCAAATGAAATTTGAACTGAATAAACTCCTTAAAGACAAAAATATTTTTCCTATTATGCATTCAAAATGGGTTTCAAACTTAGTACCTGTCAGGAAGAAGAATGGTGACATTCACATTTGTATCGATTTTAGAAATCTCAAAAAAGCTTGTCAGAAGGACAAATTTCCATTACCGACTATGGAACAAATACTGCAATCAGTGTCTGGTTCAGAATTAATGTCTTTTCTCAATGGATTTTCAGGATATAATCAAATTCTTGTTCATCGAGATGATAGATTAAAGACTACATTCAGGACTAAATGGGGAACCTATGCCCACCAAAAAATGCCTTTTGGTTTAATTAACGTAGGGGCAACTTTCCAAAGAGCTTTAAAGGTTTGATAAACAAAACTATTGTCATTTATTTGGATGATATTATTGTTTATTCCAAGAACAAAAACAACCATTTACATGACCTAAAGAAAATATTTGAGTGCTATACGAAATATGGAATCTCATTAAATCCAAAGAAGTCTTATTTTTCTCTAAGTGAAGGTAAACTTCTAGGGTTTATTGTATCCAGAAAGGGCATTTGTACTGATCCAGACATAATAAAATAAATTTATGAAATTTATCTACCCCACAACAAAAAATCTATGCAGTTTTTTTTAGGTCAGATAAATTTTGTCAAAAGATTTGTCCCCGACTTTTCTCAAATTGTTTTACCATTACAATCCATGATTAAGAAAAATTCAATATTTAAATGGGGACATAATGAAACAAAAGCTTTTGATCTTATCAAACAAGCAATTATGAATGCTCCCTTTTTAACAACTCCAAAATTTTCTAATCATTTCATTTTATATACATTCGCTTCTGAAACATCACACGTTGTTGTTTTAACACAACTCAATGATCAAGAGATCGAAGCACCTATTTCATTCTTTAGTTCTATTTTTCAAGGTGATGAACTTAATTATTCAGAGGTGGAAAAAAAGGCTTTTTCTGTTTTCAAATCTATAAATCACTTTAGACCTTTTCTCCTCAAACCACATACTAAAATAATAGTCCCATTCTCAACAGTGAGATAATTACTTGTGAAAAGGCATGTAGGGGAAAAAGGGAAAACTGGGTAACATCTCTGCGAATATGATATTGACATTAAACCAGCCAAAATTGTTAGAGGACAAGGTTTTTGTAGATTTCTTATAGGAGATTCTAACCCACCAGTAGATGAGGACTCAGGTAACACGATACATGTATAAGAAGTAAGCCTAAATGATTTAGATTCTCAATATGTTGATCTTATTTTCTATTTGAAAAACGGGTACACTCCCCATGAACTCAATTATAAAATAAAAATGGCTTTAATATTTAAAGAAAATTAATATGAAATCATTGATGATGTGTTATTCAGAAGGAACTATGATTCTGTATTATTAAGATGCCTTGAAAAGTATGAGGCACAAAAGGTTTTGCAGGAACTCCACGATGGACCAGCTGATGAACATTTTGGAGGAGATACTACTGCACACAAAATTTTGCACGTTGGGTACTATTGGCCAACCTTGTTCAAAGATACCCATGAATACATAAGGAAATGCAAAATATGTCGAAATACTTCCGGAAGACAATGAGAACCTACCTTACCTCTACAACCAGTCAACATTGATCAACCTTGTGAACAATGGTGATTAGATATCATAGGTGAGATTGTTCGTCATTCCTCAAAGCAACATAAGTATATCCCTACAACTACATATTATTTTACGAAGTGGGTGGAGGCAATTCCACTAAGGGTAGCCAATTTTGTGCTATCATTGAATTCATTGATCAATTCATTATTACTAGATTTGGCTTACCAACTGCACTTATGTTTGATAATGCATCTTACTTTTCAGGAAATAATATGACTAAATTCGCTCTTAAGAGGGGATTTAAACTTAAATACTCTAATAAGTACTACCCTCAAGGAAATGGTTTAGTAGAGTCAACCAACAAGAACCTCATTATAATTATAAAGAGAAATGTTGATCAGAGCCAAAAGAATTGGCATAAATCATTGACATTTTCTCTATGAGCAGATTGAATAACTCAGAAGGCCTCAATAGGCACATCTCCATTAAATCTGGTATATGGGAAAGAAGTTATTATCCCTTCAAAGCTAGCTATTCCCTCATTATCCCTAGTCCAATTCATTGAAGCATCACCTTCTTCTTCTTTACAACTAATACAATCTCAAATTCTTAAATTAGAAGAAGAAAGAGAAAAAGCCAAACTTACACATACTCGCCATCAACAGCTAGTCTTCTTTTGATGCAAGTTTTGTTTCCACGAAATCTTTTCAAATTGGTGATCTCGTCCTTAAATGAGACAAGGCATATGAGGAAAAAGGAAAGCATACCAAATTCCAGAAAATGTGGCTTAAACCATTTCAAATTACTGAACAAGTAGGCCCATCAACATTCATATGGCAAGATTTATCATGAAAGAGAGATTCTCTCCCTGTTAATGGGCTTATTTTGAAACAATTCTTTTCTTAGAATATTGCATCTTCTATTGTACATTATTGCATTTAATTTTTGTGTTTTCTTAGGAAAATGATGTTAAATAGTATTACCTTGGATTTACAATAAAATCTCTTGAAATATTTTGATCCTTTGCTTTCAAAGAATAAATTCTTAAGGGAATAATTACAACATTCGAAAATTGGCTAAGTATCATAAAACTCTGAAATTTCTTTTCCATTGAAGTTATAAATTCTTTGAAAAACCTCAAACTTTATAAAACCCTTTATTCATTATCAGTTAAGAAAAGTTATTTTTAACAAAGTAAAGACTAATTACAGCTTAGCATCTCCAACTCTAAAATTATCATCCAAAACTCTTAAGGAGTGAATGATTCTCCCCATCCATTAACTTTACTATTTTTAGAGTTTAATTAAAAAATATATTAACCTTAAAAGATAAGAGGTCTCATCACGAGCCAACTTACCATGTTCATAGGGAAATAATAAACTGACATTACCAACACTGAATACCAAACCAGGGTAATGAATTATGATTACGTTAATATTAAGACAAAGGGTCTCATCACGAGCTAGCTTGTTCAATTCGATTACAACCAGTGAATGGAATTGTTGCTTTCTGGCCACCAAACCAGCGCAATGGATTTTTAGGTAATAAAAGTTTTTGTTAAAAGAAAAATAAATAAATAAAGAATATATATACATATATACATATATACATATACATATACATATATATACACTTTTGAATTATCTCTAAAGGTTGCACTCTTATATGGATGGGATTCATAATCATTGTTGGTTCAAAGGTAACCCTGTCAAGGCTATAGACGCCTGCTGGAAGCAACGGCTCTACCTATGACAAATGATCATATTAAAATGCTAAGTTGTAAAAAGCCCCCTACTTTATATTTTTAACTAATTAATGACTGATATCAACAAAAGGATTTTCATATATAAGAGAAAGTAAAAAAATTGTAATTAAGCGAGTTTTTTATGTTGAGAGTAATGTTACTTATCTAAAATTTCGAAAATCGTTTTCTTTCTTGAATTATTTTTACTTAGTAAAGTTTCAGAAATTTTATTATTATCAAAGATAACTTGTTCTTCTAGTGAATCACCAATTGTTGTGTTGTGCAACAACCCCCCATTTATTTGTCTTCATCCTTAGGTATTTATTGTACAAATAAATATGGACCCTCAAAAAATTTAAAAACATAAGAATATAAGTTTAATTTAAATATTTTCTTAGGAATAAATTTGATTTTCGCTTTTAATAAAACCTCACTGAATCTTGAATAACCAAAAAGACCCCTTTTAAGGCAAGTACGATCATATCGCAAATTGCAAAGTCTTGTTGTAGCGGCTACAACCACCCTCCAAACTTTTGCCTTAGCTTCGTTTTGGAGCCTCCCTACCAACCATCCTAGTAGCATGTCTTTCACAGTCAAGTACATAGGCTTCATTGGTTTCTTTTAGCAGCTTTCCAGCCTCTGCATGATGGTTTGTTTCACTCCCCTCATAAGCTACTTTTCTGGAATTAGACTAGTTGATGGCTAAGAAGATCCCTTAGAAAATTTCACAATTCTGGAGGGAACCAACCTTCCCTCCATAAATTGCACAAATCTGCTGGATAGCCTGCTAGGCCCAGAAATTGCGTAATCTAGTCAAACAACCTTCCTCAAGAAAATTGCGCAATCTAGCCCAACAGTGCAGCTTAGCCCAAAAATTGCGCAATTCCTTTGGACAATCAGACCAGCTCCTCCCAGAAATTGCGCAATTCCTTTGGACAATCAGCCCAGCTCCTCCCATAAATTGTGCAAAAATCCGTCTCAGTCAAGTAGGCGGTTGCATGTGCCTTCAAGTTGACCGGTTCCACCCAAGACCTACCAACTTGAATTGCATGCATGGGTTGCTTTTTCTTGAAATAGGAAAAATCACCATGCAAAAAACATCCCCATATTTTAGGGATCTATTTTTAGAAGCTCGAGGACACATGCAAAGATCGTTTTAGAAACTTTCCTCCAAGTGTCTCTTTTTCCTAGATTTGTGGTATGCACGTCATAAGCCTCAAACTTATTTATTCAACACTTCAAAGCTCATTATTCACATCACTCTTGGAGCTCTAACATCCCACAACACATCCAGGAGTCTTTGATCCATCCAACTAACCTATTTCCGAGTAAGTCTGCTTTACTTGTCTTTCGCAACATTTCTATCGCTTTTTGTGTTTTGGCTTGTGTGTGTGCTATGTGCTTGATTTCTGTGAATAATTGCTATCGTTTGCATGCATGTTAGCATGTACAAGCCCCATTTCAGTTTTCATTTGTATCTCACTACTATCGCATGCATGACACTATTTTGCACGAATGGTCGCCAATTCATCGACTCGTTTCTCACACATGCATGTTGTTCCATTTTTGGAATCTTACATTTGTTGTTTTCATGCATGATCATTCACTATTGCTTACACTCAGTATCGCCATGCAGTCACATCTTCATATTGATTCGAATTGGATCCTAAACACTCTCTAAGTTTTCATAAAATCATTCAAATTATGCCAAACGAAATCAAGTCTTAGAAAGATCAAGGTATCAGAATGAATCCTCGTGATAGTTGCAATTGTGATAAGCACAAAGCAACGAGGAACCTCAATCGAGTGCGTAGACCGTTGGCCCATGGTAACGCGCGCTGGTAAAAATTGGCAAAACTAGAGGCTAATTCAAGAAACGAGGGTGGTTTCTGATATCACAGGGCGTCCCCCTCATTGAAGGAAAGCCCCGAAGTGCCCGGACCCGAAATGGCTATGAAATGTGGAAAAGTAATCAATTCGGTTCCATGGATTCCACAAAACCAATAGGATATAAAAAGGCCTTGAGGTGGTAAGCAATTTTGGCTAAGTCCCACCTGATGCCACACACTGAGTGACATGCGTTCAGTGGAAGAGAGAGAAAACCACTCACATCAAATGGGTAAACATCATACTACTTACCAGCCTGATATGAACGACGATCATAGGATCTAGGGGGCCCATATCAATGACGGAGGTGTGTCCCGATAAATGACCGGATTTAACAAGGTTGTAAAGCAAGATTACATGGGATTTGAAGTCTGATGTGGATGATGAATTGGCAGAAGATTCATGTTTCGCGGGCATCTTGGAGCAAATGGAAATAACGACCGTTCAAATGTGTCCAAGGAACCTAACACACTCACCCATTGCAAAATAGGTGGCCACCTCCTTGTGAAGCATTACACAGTGATGGTGACACAGAATAGGGGAGTTTGAACGGATAGAGGAAGGAAAACCAGAATGATGGGAAGCGAAAACGAACTGATAAAAAGAAGACTGGCTTTAAAGCCATGAACTAATAGAAGCAGACAGATAGACAAACACACAGACACAGAGACACACACACAAAGAGGATTTAGTTAGCCACAGAAAGCTAAGAACAAAGAATAGAGGGAAGAAGCCAAGCTGACCTGGGGGCAGCATCGAGCTAGAAAGAGCCAGAGAGAGTCAGAGAGTCTGTGCACTCTAGAGAAAGCTTGGGAGGTTCAAGCGAGCTCCTCAGCATAGGCCTGTCATGTATGAGTTTTAGATTGGGCTCATACTACTGTGACCAGTAGAGGTCAAGTACCAGTAAGGAGAGTCTGTGTACTCAAATCTTACTGATTCATATCTGTTGAGTGAGACTCAAATTGAGTTAACTGTTGTAAAAACTCTGCTTTGAAAACATAATAGAGAGGCCACCACTGAAATCTAGACTAGGAGATGTAGCCCAGGATTATTGGGTGAACTCCTCATTAAAATTGTTGTTTTACATGTTTTCCTGTTATGTTTTCTCTAACTACCTAAATGTCTATGTATTTTGCAATCTTATCGATCCATTGCATAAAGTAACATAGGTGTATCCATGCACATGAGTCTGTAATACCTTTAATTCTTTGTCCTGGATAATGTAGGTTTTAACCTTGTACAAAAATTACCTTCATACGAATTCTAAATCACAGGAAAAATAAAAATGCGAGAGCATAACACATAAAACACGTATACACAGAGATTTCCCACTGGATCCCAAAACCGAGACTACCAGCTTGATTTTTCATTATGTTCCTTTCAATGTTACAATACAGATTTATACATGCCGAAGCATCCAATACCATGGACCGAAAACCATCACATCCAAAACCATGGACCGAAAACCATCGTGTCCAAAAAACATGTGCGAAAATCATGCACAAAACCATAGGTGGGTCCACGCAACCTAACATAGGGTCCAATACCAAAATTTTCCGGGGCGCTGCCCCGAACCCCATAAAGTGGGGTTACAGGTACCCCTCAAACCCCCTGTTAACTATGTGGAAAGAATATAACACAACCCAACAACATTGAACATTTTTCGAACAATTGAATGGTTGAGTTATTTTGAAAAATTACATCGTTTCAATGAATTGGTTTCTTTATAATTTCCCCAAGCCTTAGTTGAACAACACTTTATGGTCAAGGGATTCAGAATTGTTGTTATAGAAGAACTTATCACAAAATTGATAGGGTCACCTAGGACAGGAGAATAATGGTTCTCAAGGAAAGTGGACAATCCTAAAGCTAAGGCCATATTCTTACAAGAGGGAGAAGAATTTAGTCCAAAGGGTAGGGTTTTTGATAGAACATCTCTTCCTCACCCTTAGGATGATGTAGCCCTCTTCATCCAAATATTCATTACATGTGAGGGTCATTTTAGGATAATTTTCAATTATTACAATCAATTGCTAGCACACCTAAGGATAACGTAGTTGATTAATTTACCATACTACTTGCTGAAGTCATTACAGCACATGGGAGAGGATGCAAAATGGAAAAACCGTCCATAAACTTGCCTCACTAACAATTCACTCATTAAATTAATCAACATGCTGCATTCATTATAGAGATAAGGGAGATCGTGGCATGGTTTGATAATGAGACCTTGTGCTAGTGCGAATGAGGAGCATGAAGAGAGTGTTGAAGCAACACCCAATGTTGAACCAACACCTAGCACTGAAACAACACCAAGTACTGAAGTAGCACCCAGCGCTGAAACAACACATGTTGCTAAAAATGATACATTTTCTAGGAGAAAGACAACTGTAACCTCTAAGCAGAGCAGGGATGATACACCTCCTATGAATGGTCAATGAAACCCTGATAGATGGAGTTCCATTATAATGACCCCTAATTCATCCACGCGAGGAAAGAAGGTTCATATAGAAGAACCTATGGTGGTGTCTAGTGAGTCATCAGAGGAAAGATGAAGTGGGTGCTCGATTGTAGAGGATGTGTGGGAGGAAGAAATTGCTGGAACAACAATTGTGCCTAAAACTGGAGCTCAGGAAGCGAATACCCATGAACAGGACTAGGAGAGTATAAAAGGTAAAAGTGAAGAAAAGGAAAGTGAAGAGGCCATTTGGTGGAAGAACCCCTAGGAAAAGGGTGTGATTAATTTTTGTACAAGAAGAGACTAAAAAACCTATTGTTATAGCTAAGGGGGAATGTGATGATACAACTGGATTTGATGGGTTTGAGGAATAACATGACAAAGAAAAGTAGGAGAAGTTTGCAGAAGAAGGCCCCTCTACATATGAAATACTGGTTGTTACACCAAATATTAAATAAGAACCAGAGAAATTACAGTAGGCAGAAGGACTGCAACAGAAGAGAAGAAAAAATAAGAAGAGGTTGTTACTTCACTGGGTAAGACGAAAATTGACCATCTCGTTCAAATTGCAAATCTACGAGAGGAGACTCAAAAACCTACCGTTATAACCAAGGGGAAATGTGTTGATACATTTGGACCTGATGGGTTTGAGGAGCAATAGGGTAAAGATATAATGCATTTGTTGATTCATTGGCTAATTATTTATCCCTTCATCAAGCAACTTTTCTTGGTCCTTAATTAGCAAGAAACAAAGAGTATCAAAGGTACAAATTTTATCATCTTAGTTGTGTGACCTCTAATTAGTGAGAAATGTGGAATAAAACACATCATAAGGTGCTCTCAAATTCATCAAGAGTGACTTAATGAGCTATCTTTTTTTCCTTGAAAAATCATTCCCACGTTCGCCCAATTTCAAAAGCAGTTGTTTAACAAGAATCAAATTTTCCTCAATATTTTTAAAGGAATGGGGATCAAGAGAGATCAACTATCTATCAATCTACATAACTTGGCCCTCATCAAATTTATCAAAAACATTCTTGAGATTCCTTTAGACTTCATGACGATAGGAAATCTTGCATGTATGAAAGAATATATTGAGAAATGTGGATCATAATGACCCTAACGGCGTCATCTTCCTTCCTATCAATGACCAATTTCACTTAGCCATCTTTTAGATATGGAAGGACGATATTCATGTATTTCCAAAGTCGTTTTGTTTTTAGTAAAGTCTCCATATCTAGTGCCTAGATAGCATAATTAATCCAATTAAAAATAGCATGATCAATCTTGGAATCCATCCTTCGATGTTTTACAAATCTAGTCTCAACCAAGTTACAATCAACAAGTCAACAACATGGAGTCAATCAATATACATCGAACTATGCAATATTTGTAGATAACTAAGCTATATTAGAATAGTCAACTTTGGCACCATAATCTCTAGATCTAATCAACTTCCTTCGAGTAGGGTTGTTCTGGTCCACAAATAATGTTTCATGATTGTAACTGATTCTGACAAATCCACAATGTCTTGTTTGTTAGCCATTTGTCCCAATTGAATTGACCATCTAGTCGAAAACATGCTCAACCACTTAGTTAATTGTTCAGTCGACCATTTAGTAAAATTCTCTACATGTCAACCCATCTACTATCCAATCACTTACTTTGTGATTTGGTCGATTTATTGTCCACATGATCATCTCATTCATTGCTCTGCCAATCAATTTGATCAATGGTCTTTATTAAAGTTGTGATTAATCAATATAGCCTAAGGTTTTAAGACAAATTCTAATAAAGAATAGAGAATAAGGTATTTTTGTACCTTCCTTGTCCTCTCTTTTGTTATTTCATATAGCATAGGATATTTGTTCTTGTATGTAGGAAGGGATTGAAAACTCCAAGAAAATAAAATGGGAATAAAAAAGAAAAGCAAGGCCAAGGCATATTCAAGGGGGAATTTGAAGAGGAGATCAGGAGGACTAGTGAAAATAATAATAGTTGATTGAAGCCATTTGTTTGGTAGAATATGAGCTCAAAACCATATGAGACTCATTTAGCCATAAAGTGATCTAGAAGATCTTTCTAGCGGTATGAATAAGTTTAAAAATGGCCTCCCGAATCATGAGATAGAGCCAGTGAAAGTTGGTGACCAGAAGTCAAAGATTGCAGAACTAAAAGGCATTTGGGTGAGCCTTTGGGGCATAGCCAAAGTTGGCTTAAGTGCCAAATTCACTGGAAAATCTTGAAGATCCTTTACACAAAGCTCCAGGAAGACATGGTTGACACATTAATAATGGAAAACAATTCCATTGATCACAGGTGGAACTCACCTGGCGGGCTTACCCCGACAAAATGTTAAATGGGATTAAAGTGAAGTGCTCGAAGAGTAGGATTGGGATGATGTCATCCTGACAATGGTACCCCGGAGATTTCAATAATGGTGTAAGAGTTGTACCATCAGGATGGAATAGAGCGTTTGGAGCCCACTGGACTGTGATAGCCTAGAAGCAAAATAGAGAGGCAGTGCAAAAAACTGGTTAGGACAAAAACGAATTAATAAAGGAAAAGATAGGAAAAAAAGCCTCAGAGGATGCTTTCTCTCTCCTCTAATAGAAGACAGGTGGTGGCCCATGATTGGTACAGACAACAAAGTACTATGACATCAGCAGCAAGCAATAGGAGGTGGACATGTGACATGTAAATATGGCATTTTTGGGCACCCAAGTGGCCCTTTTCTGAATGACAAGTGTCACCAGTTAGAGGTCAACATGTGGCAGGAGTGACACATGGTTATTTCATCCTGAAGGGATCATCTTCGATAATTCAATTAGTGACAGTGTTAAGACAAGGTGTTAGTGGACATAGTGACAACCAATAAATAGAGGGTCGAGTGGACCCTACTGACCAACTCATCTCAGTAGGTGGAGGCTGAAAGATTAGCAATATGGCACAAAGGGGATCCATCGAGTTAAAGGGGGCTCTAGTCTTAGCACCAACCACGGTTTCTAGTTGAATAATTGAGACTAGGAGCGTAGCGGGAAGAAGGGCCTAGATCCTAAAATCCCATAACCTTTAAAGAACTACAATTAAACAAAAAATCCATAATCGGGAAGCTTCAGCCTTTGGGACTAGATTTTGGTCACCTCGTAGAGGTGTGACCAATGCCATGGATCTATTAATAAAATAAAAAGGCTCACTTAGGGCTCAAAAGGGATAAGTTCCCATAGCTTCGGTTGTGGTCATGAAGACCAGTCCTATGGCAGAAAACATGTAAAGCCTAAGCGGAAGGGGTCCACCTGAGAATTAACTTAAAACAAGTAACCAACGAGAAATTAGCGGGTGGATCACCATCATTCCCAAGTCTGCTTGGTCTACAAAAGTACCTCGGGGGGTAAACTAGTGTGGTGGATAAGCCAACACTAACCCCAAGAAAGTAAAAGTGAGCAAGCTGAAATAAGCGATCAATAGTCAGGACTGATTATGGGGGGGTCAGGCCTAACCCCTGACCTTTTTCATTCACCCCACTAGCGTGGGGGGTCAAAACCTACAACAACACACTAACACACAGTGAATTCAGTAAGTCAACGTGATTTTTGTAGGACTGAGGGCCTTCCCTCCTTCACTTCTCATCAAATCCCATGGATCCACTTGTCTCCCATATACATGTCATGCCACCATACTCCCTCGCCTATATGGCCACCACTTTCTTGTCATTATTATTTTGATTTTAATTTATTTCAAGGGTGTCCCTTGTCACCCATCATGTTCTTGACCATGTTCAACCCTCAACCACTGCAGAGCACCTCCAATGCCATCACATCAAATCACGTCCGCCCACCATGGATTTTAATCTGGATGGGTGAAGGGTAACGCCATAGAAGAAGGGCCAAATCCAAAAAAGGGGAAATTTGAGTAGTTAGAGGGAAAAAAATGACAAGTGAATTTGCAGGTAAGCATGGGAGGAATATAATGGCAGAGGCGTAGCCCGATCATCAAACCACCACGAACCCAGATAATGGATCCTGAGTCCACCTTAGTAAATCATAGGAATCAATAATGGATATATTTTGGTGTTTCAATTATGATACCTCATTTTTTTCATGTTTTATAAATATTTCATTTCAAGAAGGAACCAAAATTTGTTAGGTGATCATTAGGACAACTAGGCCATTCGCATGCTCAGACATCTACGAAGTTCAGATAGTTGTAGCATTCAATATATTCTATAAATGTTTATTTGGAATCTCTCCCTATAAAAGGGAATAGGAACTTAGTATTTTTTATTCTATTTTCCTTTTCCAAAGGCTATAATTGTTTTGAAAATTTTGCAAGTTTGGGCCTGTGAGATGTATTTCATTCTTGAATATTAATGGATAGGTTTCTCGTGATTTCAAGCATTGGGATATGTAGTATGCGTTCTACCTTTGTGTTTCATTTCATGTCTATTTTTCTTCTTCAAAAATTGTGTAATTGTAGTTGTTGGATTCACTCTTAAGTCACAAATTAACTTATGTTATTTTGTAGCAAGCGATACCTGTGACATTGCAAATTTACCTATGTTATGTGATAGTAGATGGTACCTGCGAGATTGCAGATTTACCTACATTATGATATAGTAGATAGTACTTGTGAGATATTAAGTTTAAATCCTTAAAATGCACTCCATAATTTATGCACCTTATTTCATTTATCTTTTGATGACTCCAGTATCTACTGGGATTTAGTGCATAGGATTTTATGTATGTCTAGCCCTCTGCACTAGGTTCTTCCTTATATTTATTCTTTCCACCTTTACTGCAACAACCAATCATGTTTCATTCTTTATGTGTAGGCCACTAGATCTAAACATGTACTCTTAGGAATGATATAATTTTTATGTGTATAATAAATCTGCCTCTCAATAGGGTAATTTGAGTAGTTTTCATAAGTTATATATCTAGTTTTTTAGCAGAACAGATCTATCCTTGAGATACTTTTAAGATGTCCTAGGATCTAACCCCTCTCCTCAACCCTTGGGTTGTCTCTAGGAATGAAAACATCTTGTGGCATCATTGTCAGGTAACAAGTTAGAATATATTTCCGTAGGTAGAAATTTGTGCATTCCTTTGTTTGGTGAGCAAAGCAAGTGTGGGTTGAGATATCTCACCTAAAGGGGTTTCAAAATTACTCTTCTTGCATTCTTGGCCAACAAATTCACCCCCCTAGATTTTTATTCTGTCATTGGTTATCCTCATCATATACCTCCATCTCAAGAATGGTATACCTATTTTCCTAATTTCAGTGGAAGTGAAAATGAAAGCCCAACCCAACACCCTAAGGAATTTCATGAACACATGGAGCAATAGGGTATTGCTCTTGAAGATGTGAAAATGAATTTGTTCATGTATTCTTTGGAAAATGACGTTAGGCTTTGGTACAAAACCCTACCTCATGGCAACATATATTCTTTGAAGAGATTTCACATAGCATATAATGATTTTTGCAAAAGATTATATCCACCAAGTTCTATGTTTGAATATTGTTGTGAACATTTTAATGTTAAAAATATTTCCAAGACTAATGGTGTTGTTGAAGATATTTGTGGAGCTCATGTCCAAGAAAACATGAACCTGCATCAAGAAGTGTTTTCCAACAATCAAGAGAAGGAAGAAGGACCCATTGTTAAGCTGCAAGAAAACCCTCAAAGAGCTTATTTATTTCAATTTGATGGTTCTCCTTTATATGATTTGTATGACTCAGATGGGAAGTTGGGTGTTGTAGAACCACAACAATTTCAATCATGGGAAGTTGCAAAAAAAGACAAAGATGAAAATGGGGCTAACAAAGAACCCCCAATTTATGAATTACATCCTTCAGATGGAGAACAAGGTATGATCATACGCCAAATACAACCACAAGAAGAGAATGATTCCCAACAAATAAAGACAGTTTCTTCTTCTGGGGAGGATGAAATCGTTGTAGACTCTCAAAAGGATATATTTACAAGCAAGTGGAGAAAATATTACCAAAAACAACTTTTACAAGAAGATTCCAAAGTTGAAGAGCCAAGCAGTTTCTATGGTTTCCCTTTATAGAAATATTTATGCCTAGAAACTGTTCTAGAAATGGAGGCAGTTATAATTTTTTCTCATCAGTTCTATGATATAGTAGCTAACTATATGGCATCCTTCCTTGGTCAACAACAGGTCTCAATTATGGTGTATACATTAAATGTTTTACCTGAAAATTTAACATGGTGCATGCCTATTTTGATTTCTGAATTCTGGCAACATAAAGGTATAAGGTACAACACCCAGATGTTGGGTTGGTATCATTGGAAAGATGAATTCACTCGACTGAATTGAGCCTTATACATAAGTAGGAATTGTACATAAATACTCTCACTAGGTGAGCATTTAATTTCCCACTTTTAGAAGTTATACTTCTTCATTTTATTTTTTATGAGAGGAATCCCAGCAAATAAAGTTTTGGGGAGATTTTCTGGTTTTACATATTCAATATATATTTTTTACTCCATTCCCAATGGTTAAGGCTACTAGTCTGCAGGTTCTCAGCACCTTGTGTGCAAGGCAATGTCCCTAGTCAGAGCTGACATTGTACCTTCCTCATCCTCCCTTTTCTTCTTTCATATATCAGAGGAAATTTGTTCTTATATGAAGGGAGAGATTGAAAACCCTAGAAAAAAAATCTAATATTAAAAAAGAAAAGCAAGGCCAAGGCATATTCAAGGGGGAATTTGAAGAGGAGATGTGGAGGACTAGTGCTAAAATAATAATAGATTTTGAAGTATTCTTTTGGTAGAAGATGTGCTCAAAGACCACATCAAAATCATTTACCTAGAAATTTCCCTAGAAGAGATTTCTAGTGGTATAAAGAATTTTAAAAATGGCCTCCCAAATTGTGAGATGGAGCCAATCAAAGTTGGTGACCACAAGTCAAAGATTGTAGAACTAAAAGGCATTTGGGTGAGCCTTTGGCACGTAGCCAAAGTTGGCTTAAGTGCCAAATTCGGCGGCAAGGCTGGAAGATCCTCTACACAAAGCTCCGGGCAGACGTGGCTGACACGTTCAAAGCAGAAAACAATTATGTGGTCACAGGTGGAACTCACTCGACATGCCTACCACATTTTTTATTTTTTATTTTTTATTTATTTATTATTATTTATTTATTTATTTATTTATTTATTTATTTATTTTTTTATTTTATTTTTTATTTATTTATTTATTTTATTTTTTATTTTTTATTTTAATTTATTTATTTATTTATTTTTATTTTTTTATTTTTTATTTTTTATTTATTTATTTTATTTATTTATTTATTTATTTATTTTTTTCTGAATAAAGACTAAATCTATTAAGAGAGGAAAAAATATAGTACAATCAAGCCTGGAAACAGGCAGAACATAGAATTAGGGGAACCGGAGGTGATGGGAAATCAACCTCGTTCCAAAGAGACAGACAAGGGAATGGCCATAGAAAGCATAGGACTATATATGAAAAAACTGAGCAAAGAAGCTACCCCGAAGGGTTATTTTCTACAAAATGACATTTTTTGCCTTTTTTCTTGCTCACTTTTATCCACCCAGTGGATCTTGGCTGATTCGTAACAAGTTGTAGATTATTCTGTTCTGACGGCTGAGCATCCTTCTCAGAGTCTGAGGACGAAGAGAAATGGGAGCGTTTCTGGGAAATCTGAGGGTTAGAGGGAACCTCCGGAACAGCCGAGGGAGTGTCCCTCGGAATTTCCTCATTCTGCAAATCAGCTTCAATTTCCTCATCAACCTGCACATCTGCCTCAAATTCCTCCTCCTCCGAACTCGAGAAGCCTAAGTCGCCCAATGGACGAGGAGGCTCAAAAGGATTCCATCTTTTGGATTTGGACTTACGGTTCAGATTCTTCTTTTTATCTTTAAACTGTGAACATGTACTCTGAAGGTGCCCTGTTTGATGACAATGGCGATAGCGAAAGGCTGTATTCTCGTAATCTAGTGACTGAGTCCAGTGGAAATCTCCAAACTTGAGGTTAATCTGATCCGGAAGTCCTTTGCTGATATCTATTTCTGCACATAGTCTCCCGTAAGTGAAGAGACCATTTTCCCTTCTCGAGGTATCTTTAGCCAGGTATCGTCCTAAAGTATTTCCAATGGCTAAGAAGACAGAGAAGTCCCAAAAATGAGCCGGAAGATTCGGGAGCTTGACCCAAATGGGAAGCTTGGAGATCACTGCTGTAGAAGGGTCGAAATCAGGAAACCAAGGGGTAAGAAAAAGCCCAGCCGAACCCCAGAACCAAGGGCCTCCCGTTAAGGCTTTCTGGTAGTCTTCGTTTGAGTCAAAAACCACCAAGAAGAAACCTTTTGAACATAAGAAGATTTTGCATTTTTTTGTCCAAAAGGAATGGACCCATTGATAAAGATTTGTTGTGCGAGGCCATAGCCCATTGAATCTGCATATGAGTGTTGATTATGCAAAAATCTGGTAGCGGTTTTCAACCCAAGGATTAGAGAAGCTAATGGAGGGAATTTCCTCTGTTTTGTCAACCAGAAACAGCTTTGGAACACCATTTAGTTGGGCTGCCTTAGAAGAAGCCTGAGGTTGGGCAGCGTTTTTGCGTTCTGCATCTTTGTAAGAGAAAGATGGGGCAGAGGAGGTTTGCCCAGAGGAACCACCTCTTAAACGGAAAGAAGCCCCAATAGAGGCATCCTTTTGAATGCTGTAAAAGGAGAGAGAAAGGGGATGCATAAGTTGCTTACCCTTATATAGTTGTCTAAGGCAAGAGGAGGGAATCCCCAGCCTACATTCAAGTTTTTGCAGAAGATCCTGCACAAGATCTGCTGCACGAACCCATAACATTGTCGTTTTACCTAAAAGATTGACTTGGATCTGAAATGCAGGTGATTTTTCAGGCAGATCTGGCTGGTTGAAGAGAGAGAGTTGCTTCAGAGTTGAGCTCGTCTGACCCTGCCACCTGATGATAGCTTGCCCATAGATCTGGGTTTTTTTGAGGCTCCAAGATCTGCTGGGCTTCTGATCTGATGGTTTGACTGCAGATCTGAGCAACTGATGACGATCCATGGTCAGGACGCCCGATTCAGAACTGAACCTTGACCCTGCAAACAAAACTTGGACGAGATTGGGTGAAAAGGAAGCATGAGGACAGAACGCTATTGACCTTGCCGCAGGGTCGGTATCTTGACGTCGGATCTTGGGGATTCGATGAATGCAGATCTGTAAAAAATGCAGATCTATGACCCCATTGTGCAGATCTATGACATTGAGTCCCTCTGCTTGGATACCGCTGAAATCTTTCATCAGAAAATGGTCCCCTTCCCTTACAAGTTCAGTGTTTCAAGCACCAGGATGGAGTTTGAAGCCTTCAATAACTTCTGCGCTAAAGCTGATGCTAACGATCCCCGCAGAGGCGTCTTCCTTCTTCGAGACTACGAGTTTCGCTGGCGTGGAGACTAGGAAACAGCGGATATCTTTGAACCCCTCTGCAGGCAGTAAAACTTTAAGAATATTCCAGGATTTGGGTTCCGTGGAGTGAACGGGGAACCATGTTTCGCACCTGGAGATTGACTCGTCTATGGCGGAGAAAATGTTCAGCGCGGTAGATAGAAGAGAACCATAAGCCACTGAAACCCTCGACTCCATCGCTAAGGGGCTTTAAAACCGTGTTAAGTCACAATTATTACTAAGGTAGTGTTGGCACAATTTAAAATTCTATCACCTTTGCAACACTAGTTATATTATGGTTAAAGATTCGCCTACCCCAACAAAATGTTAAATAGGAATAAAATTAAGCATTGGGAGAGGAGGATTAGGATGGCATCATCCCAATGATGGTACCTCAGAGAGTTCACCTTAGATATTTTAATAATGGTGTAAGAGTTGTAGCATAAGGTTGGAATAGAGCGGGTGGAGCCCACCCGGCTGTGATAACCCGAATGAAAAATAAAGATCCAACACAACAAAGGGGAGTCGACCTGGAGGGTTTTGACAGAAAAGCAAAGAAAATGTATGGTTAGGCAAAAATTGAATTAAAAAAGGAAAAGGTAGAAAAACAAGTGTTGGAGGGCCCTTTCTCTCTCCTTCAACAAAATAAAGGTGGAAACTTGTGATTAGCCAAGAAAACAAAGGACTATGACATTAGCACCATCCAATAGGAGGGGGACACGTGGCATGAAAATATGGTGTTTTTGGGCATCCAAGTGGCCCTTTTGTGAATGACAAGTGTCACCACTCAGAGGTCAACATGTGGTAGGAGTGACATCATGGTGGCATCATCCCAGAGGGATCAGTCTGGTGAATTTAATTAGTGGTAGTGTTGGTTTGCAGAGTGTCGGGATACAGTGACAGTGGACATAGTGAAAACCAATAAATATAGGGTCGGGTGGACCCTACTGGCCAGCTAATCTCGATGGGTGGAACCTCAAATATTAACAATACGACACCAAGGGGATGCACCGGGTTAAAGGGGGCTCTGATCTTAGCACCAACCATAGATTCTAGTGGAAAAATTGAGACCATGAGTGCGACAACAATAAGGGCCCAGATCTCAGAACCCATAACCTTTAAAGAATTGCAATTAAACAAAAAATCTAGAACCAGGAAGTTTCAACCTTTGCCACTGGATTTTTTTCACCTCACATAGAGGTGTGACCAACAATGAGGAGTTGTTAACAAAATAAAAGGGCCCTCTTAGGGCTAAGCACCCAATACCTTTGACCATGATCACGAAGACCGGTCCTATGGCAGAAAGCAGGTAAAGGCTAAGCAGAAGGGGTCCACCCCAACATTAAGTGAAAATAGGTAACTGATGAGCAATTAGTGAGCGGATCACCATCATTCCCAAGTCTGCCATGTCTAGGAAAGCACTTCCGGAGATAAACTAGCGCAGTGGATAAGCTAACGCTATCCCTTGGAATCTCAAAGTCAATAGGTGAAATTAGCTTATCAATAACCAGGATTGATTATTCAGGGGTCAGTCTCACCCCCGACCTTGTTCATTCACCGCGCTAGAGTAGGGAATCCATGCCTGCCACCAACACGCCAACACAACGGTAACTTGAGCAAGTGAGTGTGATTTTCTATGTCTGTCCAGCCCTATGCACTGGGTTTCTTCCTTATTTTTCTTCTTTTCGCCTTCACTACAATGACCAACCATGCTGCATTCTTTATGTGTAGGCCAACCATGTTGCATTCTTTATGTGTAGGCCACCAGATCTAAACATTTACTCTTGGAAAAGATATAATGTTTATGTGTATATTGAATTCGCCTCTGAATAGGGTAATTAGACCAATTTCCATAAGTTTATATCTAATTCTTGAAAAGAACAAATCTATCCCTAAGATACTTTCTGATGTCCTAGGCACTAACTCCTCTCCTCAACTTAGAAGTTGTCTATAAAAGCAACAACATATACATTCAAAAAAACAAGTAAAATAAACTTTATAATTATGATTTTATTTGAAATTTATTTAAATATTAAAGTCATTGAATATTTTTTTTAATATATTTATACAACTTAAAAAACAATATTTTAAATTAAAATATTAAAAATATTTCCATAGTTATTAACCTAAATAAAAAATAAATATTATAAAGATAAAAATAAAGTTTTTATTAAATTTAAAATATTTGTACATGTATTGAACTTTCAAATATATTAGATTGGTTTATTTTAAAAATTATAATATAATTAAATTTTTTATTCATAGAATTAAAACACTTAAAAAATAATTTAAAAAATAACTTAATATATAAAAATCATTAGTCTCATTAAAAAGATATTAAATTAAATTTGGTTTCAATGATAGTCGTAAACAACAATAACAACAAAATATCAACCTAACAAATACAATAAAAGAACAATCTAGCCGATACAATATATCGAGTCTATGCTCTATTGTTCACCCATAAAAAAAAATAAAACCTTTTTCCTTTAGGGTGGTTTTTCAGTCGACTCTTTTTCTTCACCTATTTTTTATCAATTTATTAGAACCTATGCCTTATTAGTTTTTCATATTTTTTTAATTTTTAAATAAACCACAGCGGTTGGTTATTATTACAAACATTTATGATATAATAAATTAGAAATTTTTTTATTTCAAACACTTATTATTTTTTTTTTTTGTAATATATGCATTATTGATATTGAAATATAAAATGTTAATACATGAAAATATAAAGAACATATATTCTCTCTCACAAATACATTGAATTATTTTTGTTATTAATATCTTTAAAAAGGTTATATGTGGGCTCTATATTAGATATTGAAAGAATTGCAAATTTTCTTTATACCTTGAATTAGAAAGTATTTATTAGTAGAATAGGATCTTTTCTCACTTTCTCTCTCTCATTTGATGTTAAAATATTTTACTTAGCATGCATATTGAAATATCTGATTTATAACCTACCTTAAACAATTTTTTTGTTATTAATATTTTTTAAAAGTTAGCCAATTGGGATTATATCAAGTGGTTGGGAAGAATAGATGTTATCTCCCCCACCCAAGTTCAATAAATTACACATTTCCCTCAAAATGGAAAGCGAAGATATAGAAAATATTGTTGTGTTCACCTTCTAGAGGAGATGATGATCTCCCTTGAAAAAAAAAACTAATTTTCAAATGTGATATTTTAACTTCATATTAAGAAGAATAAATTACACATTTCTCTCACAATGGAAAATGAAAATATAGAAAAGTTTAATTTGAATTATTTTATTTTTCTTTATTATATTATTTTTATTATTAGTGGGAAAAAAATTAAACATTTGAATGGAGCATAACTTTGAAGGTCTTATCACAGCCTCTTTTCCATGTGGATAACTACAATTTTTTTCACATAATTTCTAGATATAGTTACAAAATTTATGCTATGGTTTTTAAATATTTGTGCAATTTTTTTATTGTTAAGCTTCATAGGAAAACCATCTAAATCTAAAATCCTTCAAAATAGCTCATATTCACATAAATAACCTACAAATCGAATAAGAACAAGAAGGAAATACATACACCTAATGTACCTAAGAGGATATATAACATTTTTAGGATATAAAAAATAATAATATTTTGCTCATATATTTTAAACAACATGACAAACAAAAGAAGCTTCCCCCAAATGAATAAATTCAACATGTATACTATATGGCTCATTGAGGCAGTTATGTTCAACAACCCTCGCTTTACAATTTTAGAATATGTTTCCCTAGCAGTTTGGATGTAGATTTTGCTTTTGGTTTTGTCCTTCTAATCACGTATTTGTCAATATTTTGTAATTTGACTCTTTCATCAAACCTTCAACTAATACTCAATGGCAATATGGACAAAAACTTTCTAATGGCGTTAGTTTTCTTTGTTCATTATTCCCCGGCCCATTGTATTTGGTGTGCTTCTCAATGGGAATATAGAAACAAAATTTGCATCTTCTATAGCAATTTTCATCAGATCACCTCTTGGTCACTAGGGCTAGAATCTTGGCTTAAATCTATCAAGCTCCTGGATTTAATAGAAAATCCAGTGATTGTGATTTTGCAGGTACCTAGCAATTTTTCAATGACCTTAGAATTTTAAATTGTGCAGTGGGTTTTGTTTATGTCAATTGTTCATATGTTTTTTGTATTTGTCAATTGATCATAGATCTTATTAAGTTACTTATTACAATAATTGCATAGGTGTTAATGTGTTCATCTAAAATGATATTTCAAGCTTGTTTGTTCATCTAAAATGGTGTTAGTTTTATCTAACAATATGTTCACCATGACAAGTTCTGAGAATTTGCAATTATGAATATTTGAAACATCTCGTGGAATGAACAGAGTATACTTGCTTACAATAACATGGGAACCCTTAAGAGACTGTCATTATTGCATTTGTTTGAAAAGACAAATACATGTGCATCTTCCTAAACAATTACTCTAGACTAATTAGTCAATTATCTGAGAATTTTATATAACAAACATTGTTGACAAATCTGAATAGGTACACAAGTTCAAATCTTTGATTGTGATTTCATTTCAAAGAAAAAATGTATAAATATCAGACCAACTAGAGGCTTGCAATGCAATGATCCTTTTTCACGACTGAATCCTATTAGATGGTCCCTCTCAAAAGCTATATGGAAATTGAATCCAATTAAGGTGTATGCAATTAGACAAAGATTTTAGATTAAAACCCCATTACAAAATAAATGGGAGGTCAAGTAATATTCAAGTAGTTGTTTACGCTGTCAAAATTCAAATGAAATTCTCTCCCAAATATTATACGAAAGAGATGCAAAGTGCCCAATAATGAGAGGTGACCAAAAGATGTTGAAAGGGTACCTTCCAACCCTATTATTGAGGAATATGATGGCAACCACTCTTCTCGTGTGTTGTCTTCACGAAATACCATTCCACAAGCATACATTCTTTGAGCTCTCACTAGCCCAGTTTAATAGTGTTCTAGTCGTGTCAAATTTAATTGCTTTTCAGAATGAGAATAAAGCCTCCAAGTCCCAGGTGTTATCTCCTTACCCTTGTCCATGGATGATGGGAAGTCATAAGCTTCCTCCAGTATGTGTCTATTCAAAACAAAATCAAGCCAAATATAACTATCATCTAAGGGATGATACATATTATTAGTCTAGGTAGCACAGAGACTATAGTGTTCGCATAACCCCTGAATCTTTATTAATTTGATTTTTGAGTTCATTAGTGCATTTCATTGATGTTTTTCGTTTTTATCCAAAGTTTCATATTCAAGGTTTGATTTTTTTCTTTTTTTATCCAAATTTTTATATTAAATTTTTATATTCAAGGTCTTATTGCTAGGTTATTGTCCTGTGTTGAATATGCAGATCAAAAAACCTTTTAACCGAAGTCTAGATTTACTTGGGATTTTGCTTTCTGAATTTTAAGCAAAGTTCGGATGGCTCGTGGTGGAGCCCACCTGGAATAAAATTTGAATTTAGCTTAGTAAATTTTACCCAAAGTTTCTGGAGCTCAAGGGCCTGGAATAGTCAATTCGCATCTATCCAAAGTCTATAGCTCCATGACACTTGCCATATATTTTGATAGCAATTTGTTGCCACCTGCACTGCTTTATTTCAAGGACATCTCCCCATCTTCTGAGCATTATTTATTCCATCTCCACCTTCTTAATGTCTGGCTTTTTCTTACAGCAGGAACTTGTTTTGCATCTTACGAAGAAATACATGCAATAATCAGAAATCATCGATAATCTGGAATCATCGTTGTAAATTAGAAATCATTTCTCAAGACAAGTAATAATCTGAAAGCATCAATACACAGCGATAATCCAGAAGCATCAATACACAGGAAATAATCAAAAAACATCTTTTCTCACACAGGAAAGACATGCAATAACCAGAGAGAGCTCATCGCTGCAAGTACAGTACACAAATAAATTTAGATTCAAACCCATTTTTCTAGTTGTTGCATTATTTTTGTATTTTCGAATGGAATGAATTAAAACTCAAAAATCCAATTTCAATTTACCGAATCTAGAAACGAAGTTAAGCTAGTATAATTAACGTGTTCAAAGTTCATTTCCTCCTAAGAATACTATTGTAAGATGTAAAGTGTTTAAAACCCCTCAAAGTCTACGCATCGACCCAAGAGTGCTTTGAGATCCTATTTGAAGAAGACATTTTTGCTGAAAATTTTGAAAAGACATTCTTATAAACAAAAAAAATTCTCTAAATAAATCTGAATGGTCTGTGAATCATTACTTTGTTGTAGCCAACTTTAGTGTCTCAGTGAAGCACATTATAATTTATCAAAGTCTGTGATCAGAAAGTATGTCCACCTCGCAGCGACTTCAAGCTGCAATGCTTTAAACTGAGCCAACAATAATGGAAATCCTTAATGCTTTAGACTGGGACAACAATAATGGAAATCAAAGGATTTGAAGTTATTACAAATTACAAATTATAAGATATGTATCATTAACAGCGAGACCAGGCCAGCAACAATGGCAATCAAAACAGGCTATTACAATTGTATTGATAGGATTGCAATGGAAACTATAATAATCTGAAAACAAATCTTTTTTATTTTGGAGGCGAAAACGGAACCAATGAGAGTGTCTCCTATTTTTTACTGTGTTTCTCTGAAAGTTGTCTCTGTTTATACTATAGATCCTCCAATCCTTTAAATTGAATAATGATTATAAAGACACATAAATTTTAAAATTTTAAATCTTTCTTGCAATAACCTAATAAAACTATGCATGCTTCTAAATTATGAAACATAATATATACTTGTCTCGTTCTCGTGTCATTCGGCCGGGACTACAATTGCTTGCAATCCTTGTTAAAAATTGCAATAGTTCCAAAACATGGCATGAACACCAATAACATCAAACACTAGTTTTTATACATTTATGAGATATTGTTAGTGATAGTTGGGATTGTGTTATGTCGTCAATCGATTGTCAATTACATCCTTCGGCAGCGTAAATTTCCTTGATAATCAATACATTTCCTTTATGCTAAAAATTTTAAATCGTACAAAAATTATTTGTATTTTATATAATTCATTACGGGGACATTTTATAGTTTATTTCTTAATCTAAAAAGATTATAAAAATGTGTGAAGACATTTAAACTCTGAGGATGATTGATGAAATGAAAAGAATGGTAGCTACAATATCTAGAGTGCCAACTGATGCCACTAAGCTGAGCATACAAAATTAAAAGTTTGAATCACAAAATTAATGGAAGAAGACATACTCTCTTAATCAAGTTAATATCTTGAGATATTTAAAGGTTAAACAAAAATCCTAATATAACTATAAACATAGTATTTAGTATTAATATATTTTATATAAAAAAATGATAATAATAATAAAGGGCATGGAGGGCATTTTTCTAATATGAGGTTAGTGGCTAGGTTTATTTTTGTATTTTAACATATTTAGGAAACTAATGAATTGTGGTTATCTTTTATCCCTTAATGTCTTCATAATGCTTAAATTAACTAGATGTAACTGTTGACACCTAATCCGAAACGGATGGGTGAACTGGACAGTTATCCAGAAGATGAAATGATCCGTTTTATTTGTATATATAAATGTATATTACCTAATGAATAAGATCATCAGTTTTCTCTCGCTCATTAAGTCTGGAGTTACCCTGGCCTGACATGGTATCAGAGCACAGGTCCCAGTAATAGTAGTAACTCCTCAGTCTCTGACATCCCTGCCGTTGCCTGAAGACTGCCTTCATTGAAACGCCTGCCGCTACCTTTCATTGAAACGCCTGATTGGTAACGTATCAGTGTTATTGAAACGCCTGTAATTTCATAGCATTGAAACACCTGCCCGCTGCCTGTATTTTGTTTTGGTCCACTGCTTGACATTGCCTTGGCTACCTGGTCCGCTGCCTGGATCATTCCCCCTGGAGCACCACTCTTCCACTCTTCTCCGTGGCTTGGTTTTTTTAGGTTTTTTGCGGTGGAAGTTGAAATATTCCCCCCTCTGACGTTTTAAGTTCATGGCATTTATTATAAATTAAACGCGGAGTTTTCCCTCTGTATCACTGTGGAAGATTGCAGAGCAAGTCGAACTTAGCTGTTTTGCTAAGAATTGAGAGCGGTTTCATTTAATTTCAGATCGCGGTAGTTTGTTTCGTTAGCTATGGATCATTCCCCCCCGCTGCCTGATTAGAACCAGTTAATGGGACAGCGTATAGTGTAAATGGGACAGCAATAATACGTTTTGATTAAATCTTGTGTTTTTTCTAAGAAAGACTGTCATAGCCATGGATATCGTTTATGCTTTGAAGAGGCAGGGCAGAACCCTCTATGGGTTTGGAGGTTAAGGAGGCGGGGTGTCCTGATTGATTTCGTTTCTGATGGTGTCTCTAGATGCCACTTCTTTGTCTCTTTGGGAACTGTTTCTTCGAACTTCTGTTTTGTTGTAGGGTTTTCATTCAAATCGGCTCTACAAATAACTCTTTTGTATCTTCTGGATACTTGTCATTGTGTGCGTGCTGATTGAGATATATATATGAGCAGGATTTTAAATGATATATGGAATGAGTTTGCATATATATATGGTGACTTTAAAGAAGCAGGATTTTAAATGATATATGGAATGAGTTTGCATATATATATGGTGACTTTAAAGAAGCAGGATTTTAAATGATATATGGAATGAGTTTGCATATATATATGGTGACTTTAAAGAAGCAGGATTTTAAATGATATATGGAATGAGTTTGCATATATATATGGTGATATAAGGTTGATTTTAAATGATTTTTCTCCATAACAAAATCATTTTAAAGCAGAGATATACATAGTAATTCTCCTACATACTCCAATTATCTTGAGTCTTTGCAAGCAAATGGAAATCTTAAGGATATAACCTTTGAATCTCTTGTGAAAAAGTTTGCTGAAAGGGAAAAAGCCTTTGGAAAGAAGACAGTCCCTGAATCTTCTGAAGAGACTG